>VWZP01000623.1:0-212159 GCA_013396995.1 Dicaeum eximium
GAGATATTCAAGAACCCTCTGGATGCAGTTCCTGTGATGTTGGATCTAGGATGACTCTGCTTGAGCAGGGAGGTTGGACCAGATGAGCCACAGTGGTCCCTTCCAGCCTGACCAATTCAGTGATTCTGTTACCTGGAATTCATATTTTAACAAATATGCTACATATAGTTTTCATTTCTGTGTCTGCAGATGTTTCTTCCAGCAAATCTGCTCACTGGAAGTATTGCAAAGTATCAAACATAAAAAGGGAGTACATGGAAGATGTCAAACTTATTGGAGGTTTCTTCTCCAGAAGCACTTCTAAGTACTCATCTTTAATATCCAAGAATTTAGCTGAGCTGGACAGTGGTTTACTGCAAGAGGGTATTCACAGATGGGTTCACTACAGGCAAAAAAATAGAAATGAAAATCTGTTTGAAACTGTAATTCTTAAGGAAAGAACTGTCAGTTGTCTTCTCCAATTTTGACACTGTACCTGTAGTATAAGCCTAGTGAAAACAAGTATGCAAGTCCAGCAGCTGCTGCTCTACTAGGCATTGCTTCCAGCTGCTCTCTGCTGTTCTTGCCTCATTCCTTCACTGCATTCCCTGACAGTTGAAAACTCACCAGACTTGTGACTCACATTTTAATCTTATCCAAGTCACAATGTTTATTTCACAGGATGTCCAATTAAACGTCAATTCAATCTGCTCTGGAGTTGTTTCCTTCCCCTCTGGTGATTAGTATAACCTGAATAACGTAGGAAAAAAAAAAAAAAGGGCAGTAAACAACTCCAGTGACATCAAGAGACCAAGCTGAAACTTTTCTCACAGAAGACAAAGGAGGAAGGTGATGCACAAGAATGTTAACATGGGTCATAGCTTCTAATGTTCTGACTGTGAAGAATGGAAGGGAAAATTATGCTACCTTAGGGTGAGTTATGGGCCCCCTTTAAGCCTGGGGAAACACGAGTAGGTGTGGGGCTGTGCAAGCCACACAAAGGGAGAGAAAATCTCTGTCCACATTTTCCCTGTGCTTTGAAGTGCCTGCTGTTGCCCTTCATTGAAGCCAGTGTGAGTACAGCACTTCCCTGCATCCTGCCTCCAATGCAGGTGATGAAGCTCTGCAGTCTCAAAGTGAAGAAGCAGACCCCCACCTATCAGGTGCTGCACACTATTGTCCAGAAGCCCTAAAAAACTACCATCCATCAGCTCTCTGACTGACTGAAGGGAAATCTGATCATGACAGAGACTTGCATTCTTTCTTGGGACTTTCTTTTCATCTTCATTCAGGCATGTCAAAAGCCACATGATGGAGATAAATGTAATTCTACTTCTTGTCTGCTCCAGAAGTAGCCTTCTGCAGCATACCAGGCTTACACTGGAGGCTTGGAGATGGAGGTAGGGCTCTGCATAAAACAAGGGGCTGTTTTTCAAAATAAGAGAGAAAACTGAACTAAACTTTCAAACCAGGTTACCAGGTTTTTGAAAAGCCACCAATGGGAAACCTCTTGGGAAACACCAAATATTGGTGAAGGTCTGCAAGAACAGAGCTCAGAGTCATCTTTCTTCCCAGCTTGTCCAGCTCCTAAGTCAATGCCAGCTGGGAGTTGAATATCACCACTTAGTCAGGGGAAATACCCCAGTTTCAGGATGAAACTTTGCTCACTGGAGGACACTCAACATAGATGCAAGCATGGGCAACTCTGTTGGAGAGATCTCCTCTCAACACAAGTGCATGAAACAAAAAGTGCCACTGGTTCCTCACCCTGCAGAAGCTTCATGTGTTAGTTCCTGAGGAGAAGCCATGCTGTGTCTCTGGCTTTTCTGTGTGTGCACCAGGACAAACTGTGAGCAGGGACTTACGGGGGTGGCTGAGGGGTGCTGGGGGTCCTGCAGAGCCAAGCAAAACCGTGCCAAGGATCCCAAGTCCATGGGCACATTGTGGGACAGCTCTCTCCAGAAGCCAAATGTTCTCTCCAGTTTGCAAAGGGAGCAGGTTTGTGACTTAGGGAGAAATATTTCCATTTGAGCTCCTGCTGTGACAGTGCTCATTACTCTGAGCTGTGTCTAAGTGGCAATACAAGTTGCTCCTCACAAAACAAGCCCTGTGCCTGCCCACTTTTTTTTTTTTTTTTTTTTAACCTATGAGAGGTTTGGCACTTGATTTTTTTTGGCAATAACATTGTAAAATTCTTCCCAAAGAAATTTTCAGTGTGCCTTGCTGGGACTTTCTAAAAAATACAGATTAATTGTGATAATTAAATTTCCCTCTGAGTGATTTCTTTGATAAATGGGTCTAGTTAGGACTTTCAATTAAGCACCAAGCCCTGCTGTGAAGTCAGACTGAGCTTCATGTTGCAGGCATTTATTGCCTCATTTACACAGAGACAATCTGAATTATTTTACATTACACTGTTTTCTTTATCTGTCTTTTTTTACACAGGTATTAGAATTCCTATTAACCCTTCTATCAGGGAGCCAATTAAAAAGGTATGGTCAAGCAACTTTTAATTATTTTGTTATAGTTTAAATAAGCCTCCTGGAAGCAGGGCACTTAAAATCTTTCTCTTGTCCATACCACAATGCATAAACCTATTGGTTTGTTACTGTGCAGATTCTCACAGTCTCCAAGTGATAAAAAAAATGAAAATAATATAAAGCGAGGAAGAATAGACAACTACCACAATGTTTTGATGAATGGTGGTCATATGCAACAATCCTGGGAACAGAAGCTTTTATGTTTTTGCGTTGTCCAAAACTGTGAGTAAATGGTAACCACAGCTTGGAGAATTTCAGTTACCAGATGTGTGCTCCACCTTTAAGGTCACTGTGTTTTAAGTTATATTCATACACTCAAGCAGCATTGCATGGTCGTTTTGAAAGTGGATTGAAGTATTTGATACACAATTTCTACTTTTTGTTATGCAGTTAGGACTATTCACGTGTTTTTCTAGTCACTGGTACTGATGGCTACAGAAAAAACATGCATGTGACTGTCAGTCACTGCTGTTAACCATGAAGAATGAAAGGTCCACTGATTTAACAAAATCCAGCCCTCAAACTGAACCAAAAGAAGGTGTATCTTTAAAATCAATGCAAAATCCACATCCAGGCACAGGATTCACTGTTATTGATAATAAAGAAGTCTACCAGCCTTAGAAAATGGTTTTAAATTTTTATGAGTTTTCTGTAAAGCCATCCACATGTGTGCTTGCTAAGATGAAATGGCAAGGTTTAACAACTGGTGTGCTTTAAAATATAAATCAGAAACTAATTGTCTGACATTAGGAAAAATATGTTTTTCTCTTCTCCCACACTAACCAACAAAATAATATTTCTGTTTCTTTTATACTATGTAGCATGTTGGAATCTATGTGATGAGAATATATACATTTCTGAATATACTTTTGAGCTTGATTTTGATACCACCAGTGAATTGGTATACTTCTCAAATGACAGTTAGTCACAGGCACATTTTAATTCATATCAAACTGAACTTTTTCTAGGAGACAGAAGGATTTCCAGGGAATCTCCACAGTGTAAAGAAATCGTTTTGTCTGTCCACATAAGAATTTAATCACAGTCAGATCTCATATCAACTATACAAAGCAATAAATGAGTTGTGACTATTCAGAGTTTAAATAATTGAGAGAAATTTCAATGCAATTAATGTAAACAAAGGAAACAGACTCACTGATGAGAAATTAGGGTTTATAGCTTATTGAGGTATGACAGTAAATCCAAATGTCAGCCCCCACCCCCTTTCTTTTCTCCAACATAAACCACCAAACCCCATGCTTCTAATGTGGATTTGTTATGCTCTGGCATATCTAATTTCTTAAACTGGGAAGTCCTGGGAAGACAAAGATGAGTGATACCAAATAATATAAATGCACATTTTAAAAATCCAAATGTTATTTTAAATGCAAGTTTAAATGAGAACACTATGTGGTTAATATTTGTCTAGCATCCTCTGTCTTTGAGGCACATTTCATCATGTAAGACTGTGCTGCTAAAACAGTTCATGGGAATGATGTGCATGACTCCTTTTGCTAATGGGAGCTGCTTGCACAGAACAATCTAGCTGTTAGTGCTCTGAGGAGAAGGGAACTTGAATAGCAGGGGCTTGGAGAGCAAAAGAAAAAGAAAGCTGCTAAGGGCATTTGAAAATACACTCGCTATTCTTTTCCCTCCTAAGCATTGCTGCAGTAAACAACAGCTTCAAGACTCCTCTTTAAATAAGTGACATGAAAATGAAAAGAGCATGACTTTGTATCAACAGCCATTCAAAATGCATCCAGGATCCCAAACTAACCTTGGGGACAGGGAAGGCTTGCAGGGGGAGGGTGCTGCTAGGATGGTTGGTTGGGCTTGTTTCTTTCTTTGCTGGCCAGTTGTTTAAAGAAATTATCCCTGGTAGGAGCATTCTGCCCCAAAAACAAGGATGCCGTGTTTACTATGGGCAGTGTATTTAGGCCCAGATTTTAAAAATACAACTGCCTAAAACTTGACTCCCAAATTGATGTAAAGTGTTAAAGAAATGTCCTGGTTTTCAAAAGAATCGAACATCCACAATCTCCAGGTCAAGGTCCTGACCCAGGAAAGCAGATGAATATTCTCCCCAACCCCCCACCCTGGGGCAACGTGATTGCTCAAGCATTTAAGGCTGAAGTGCTTAAGTGCTCCCCTAGGTAGGGGTTAGAGAACTTAACCATGGGGGGAGAATCGACTGGGCACCATCCACCCTTTTAGATCTTGGCTGGAGGGAAGTTTTTTCATTTGATTGGTTTTTTATCACTTTGTCTGTGTAGACTTTTCCCAACTAAGCCATAGGCAGCAAAGTGCTTTTTAAACACATAGCAAACCTTGGTTCCAAACCATGTCAGGACAATTTCCTTTGGCAGATGGGCTACAAATACACTAATGGTTGTAGGGTGTGTACAACTCCTAAAATCAGGACAAAAACACCACGCTGGAGAGCAGCTTCTTTCAAAGGCTAAGCTAACAGCAAACTTTCTGATGATTAATCAGGACTAGAAGGACCTGGGATATTAAAAAAGGCCGATGAGCATTGTGCATCACATGGCCCTTTCCCAAATGCTGTGATCTGCTAGTGGGTGAAAAGATGGCTCAAGGTACTGGACCATGACACAGAAAACCTGACTCAAGCCCCACTTCCAGAATAAATATGACCTTAGGCAAGTCCCTGACTATTCACTTTTTAAACTGTAAAAGGGCAAGGTACTTTTCTGCCTTTGGAGTGAAGGGAGACTAAAAACCATTAGTGATTGTGAGGTGCTCAGATACAAAATTCTTAAGTGCTTAGAAACATGAGGAGAGGAATTTTCCAAAGAGACATTATTGAACAGATCTGTACATGCTTTTTGGTACCATCTGTCTTAATGTGTTGTTGTACATCTTTATTCCTGATGTTTTATTTATCACAAAGTATTAAAGGTTGGGTTTCTTTACCATAGAGGATTGACTCAGGGGATTGAAATGGGGAAAGGAAATGTTTTCCATGTTATAAGACTAATAATCTAAGGGGGAAAAGAAGCACCTTATGTTGCCATTTGATTGAGACAATAAATAAACGCTTTCACTTTGGCCCATACCACACCATCTAACTACTATGTTCTTATGCCTGTTCAGTCTCATTAACTGCCTTGCTTTTCACCTATTGTGCTTTCTTCTCCTTCTAGAACAGTTTTACTAGATATTGAAAAAAAACCCAAACAAAACCCAACCAACACAAAAAATATCTTCCAAAATCACCCAGGTCATAACAAAAATAATTTCATGCTTCCCAAATTGAATGCCTCTGTAGGCTGGTCCTCATGATATCAACAGAAATGCCCTATTACTGTTTAATTGTCAAGTCCTGACTGTCTGTGAGTGACAGTAATAAGGACAAAAAATAGAGCCAGCTTGCAGACACCAGGATCAGCTTAAAGCTGGGGAAAGATGGCCATGGGACAGGAAAAAGAATTTAAAAGAGTGACTTAAAGGAAGGTGTTCTTAATGAATGTTCTTAATCTAAGTCTCTATCTAAATGTTACACTTAAGATCTCACAGAAAGATGATTTTTCTCTATTTTCTTCTGTTTTATGCATTTGTGTTCTTTCAGGCATGTAACTTTTGATCATACTCTGGCAATCAACACAAACCTAATGATCCTCCTAAGCCTCAGTTCAGAGTAGGTGACAGAAGCTACATTGCTTTCAGGTCTTTAATCATTTGGGTCCTGTTTCTCAGTGTGCCACCTTCCTTGGACTGCTGGCTCTGCAGGGATCACTGCCAATGAGCAAAGCATTCCCACTCAAGGGAATGGGACAAGCATGACTTTGCAATCCAGCATCTTGTGTTACAGCTGTCTGCTGTGTTGTGCTGCCCCATTACACAGCCTGGCTTCTCTTATGTTCATCAATGGTTGTTTCTCTGTGGTCTTCTTTTGGGGCTCTTTTTGTCTACAACAGAATATCTTAGTCTTGTCAATCAGTTTCCTGAAAATGTATGGGTAACTTCCAGATCAAAAGCCACCAAACATTGGGCTCTACTACCACCCCAAGCATAGCTCAGACTAAAATTTCACCCTTCTGTGGGTTTCATACAGTTCCTTTACACCCCACTTGATACTTGTTCTTTTTATCCAATACTCTGACAGACAGAATACTCTGACTCTGACAGAATTAGCACTGAACTCTGATTAATTACACCAAGTAATTCTTATTTGTCTGCTCTTGGCTGGCATTGTAAACCACATGGGCTGGGGTCCTATGTTGTACTGGTATTGAGAAGGTACTTTAACTCACTTCTGCACCATTTGGATTCAGATCTGATCCCAAAGATTGCTCACTTTATGATTTGTATCAGCCTAAAGAGAGCTCTCTATGGATAACTTTGCAGTTCAGAGCCACAGAGAATTCTTTTTTAATCTTTTGCAATACAACCATATCTCTAGCAAGCCCTGGGCATTTCTGGAGGCTGGTAGAGCTCCAGAGCAAGCAGTAGAATCAAACAGTATTTAAACTCACTTTTCTAATAAAACCGAACTCAAGGTATCATAGAATAATAACAATTCATGATATCTCCCTATCAATCATAAAAAGACTTACAAAAATAGGGTAATGGCTCCTATGTTAGTCAGAGATGCTCAATTTAAAAATTAGGAAACTCAGGCAAAGACACAGTTTACTACTGGTTATGAAAATAGTTGAGGAATAGAGTTTTGAAATAATTTTACACCAACTAAAAAGGGCAAAATGTGAGGTCAACAGATCTTCAAATGTCTGGGTTTTTTTCTTCCTCCTGCCCTTTACAGTCCTTCTGTTTTATTTTTCAGAAACAAAAGTCTGTAAATTTTGCCTACTCCTCCCCTGCTCTTTTCTAGAAAGAAATGACATATGACAAGAAGCATGTTCTCAGTAACCCACAAGACCTAAGCCACATTCATGCAACTTGCTTAGCCCACAGCCTGAAATCAATGAGATCTATGCAAGAAGAGATCACCTGCCACAGGCTGTTACTGTTTTTATTTATTTTCTGTACTGTTGGACCACACAGGAGCCCCAACAACAAATATTGTCTGGAGCACTGTGTAAACACCTACCAAAATGATGGCCCTGTCCCAAAGTGGTTACAGACTAAACAGAGGACAAAAGACCACAGATGGATGCAGACAGACAGAGGGAGAATAAAGGAAATGAATGCTCAGTGACAGCAGTATTACCTCACTGGCAGTCCAAGGGCTGTCAAAGCTTTCGTAGACCTCACGGCAAAGGAGACTTTTAAGGAGATCCTAGAGAGCTACCAACAGAAATCTGAGAATGTTTTTGTAGGGTACTCTCCAAGTATGACAGATACCACAGAGGAGAAAACGAGAATGGGCTTGGAGAGGAACACAGGAGGATGGTAACTCCGAACAAAAGGTGACAAACCATTTTAAGGTTTTAACAGCATTTAAATGTGGGAGTTGTCTTCATTCCTGACTGCCTTTAGTAGTCATCCCCTTTCTCTGCCCCTGACCAATCGTATTCACCCACATCCTCCTCCAAAAAGGAATGTAAGGACCAAGCATGGCAGAGCTGGAAGTCTGATTGCTCACACAGGGCAGTTCTTGCCTCCTGACAATGAGAGATGATAGGTGGAGTCCCAGGGGACCTTGGAAATGAAGACAGGCAGCTTATGTTGATGTGAGATAGGGGAAGGGGGAGGTAGCACAGTGCTGCCAAGAGAAAAGTGACACGTTCAAAGAGACAGGCCAGGGAAATGATCTTTGAAGCAAGAGCAGCCACATGCAGTATGATTAGGGCAAAGGCAAGCCTGCATGTGTCAAGGCCAGAGAAAAGGAGGTTGCACCAGCTCAGCTTCTAAATAATGTGAACTTAAGCAAGAATTTAGCTGCATGGAGAGTGATAAAGATACATCTTAAAAGCTAGAGGATTTAGGAATTGGAGGTGGGGTGGTATAACATCTGGAAGGCTTTACCTGTATGTAAGAGAAGTCAGAGCCAATGCTTGCACACAGCTGTGAGTGGCAGCCAGCATGGCATGCTGGGCACAAGCACAAGTGCAGGGAATGGTAGCAAGCAAGAAGTCCAGGTGTTTCCTCCCTCTCACCTCCTGTTCCACTCTTTTCTCTGCAGCTATTAAATACAGGCAACTACAGAGTAGAGGCCTAGGATAAGCCAATAGTTCAGTGAATAATTTCAGTCCCATCAATAATTCTTTTCTTGTGTGGTCCAGATCCTGTTCAATATACCCATGAGGTTGTGCCTCTCATCTAACTCAGAAAAAATACGACACCTTTCCTCCATCCTCAGTAATAGACTGCACAGCCCCTGTGCAGTTTCCTGCTGTATTCCTGGAATAAGATTACCAGCAAGATTAAGGCCTCTGGTTGTGAGAAGGGAGATTTCACAGGATTAAATGTTATCCAGTCTACTTCTGAAACAGAGGATAAAGTACAAGAAAAGACTACGAATTATATTACTGAAAATATCACAGGCCATGGTGGTGGTAAGAGGGATAATGAAAGATCGAAATTTTAAATTATATTCATAAATAAAAAAGCAACAGGGGAAAGTACTGCAGAGACTACAGTTGTCATCTGCTGCCAGAAGAGGGCACTCCCGGCTTTTTTCTTTTTTTCTTTTTTTTATTACTTGAGAGATTTAAATCAAGATTTCCCTTGGTAGCATTTCCCAGGCATAAATCAAGCACAAATGAATAACCTTTGATTTATCATTCCTAATGGAGATGTACATCATATTGGCGTGTCATCACATTTCAACACTGGCCATTATGATGCCAATCATATAGTAATTTTCTTCCGTGTCATAATCAGTGATGAAGATGTACGTTTCCATTCAGTACAATTAGATTTTCATGTTTCTTAATGGTAGCTGAGAGCATTAGGCAGAATACCTGCTTTTCCTCTAACTCTTTTGTACTCATATTTTCATGAAATTGTATCCAAACCATTAGACAGTCACTAGTTAAACGCCACCCCTGCTCATATGAGAAAAGGTGAGAAAGATTTAAACTATTATTCCAAGCTGCAGAGGAACAGGCATTAAAACCCTGGGCAAATACATGGTGTTGAAAAATACCTGGCCTTAATTACTTGAGAGTTTCTTGGTATACTCCATGACACCAGCTTGGGCTTGTCACTGCTGACCTAACCCAGACCACAAATGGCAGTGAAGGTGTTCGGCTGGGCCTGATGTCCAGCTGGCCAAGTCCAGATGTATTGTTAGGAATAACCTCCCTGGGAAAACCCAAGCTACAACTGCTGGCACTGAAACTCTTCTGTGAGCAGAGCCATCCTACTCGTTGGTTGGATGAATGGATAGATGGACAGACATGATGTGTTACTGTAATTTACAACTCCTGGCTCTCCAGTCAGGGGCCAGTGTATCATAGGTTTGTACAACCCAAACAAGAGAAACAGAAGTCACAACATTTTCAAAATGAGCCTGTCTGAAAAATCCCATTATGCATCTATAGTGGGTATTTTGCCGGTCAAGCATTTCACTAAAAGGATGATTTAGTTTTTATCACCTTTGCTCTCTGCCCAGATGCAGAGCGGTGACGCTTGATCGCGGGGCAGACCGACGCGCTGGGGCTGAGGACAGAAAAACTGAGAGGCTTCGCTCCGGCCCTGTCACTACACCCCGGCATTCCCGAGCTCGCCAAGTGAGCGAGCACAGGAGCCAGCACACGAGGAGGACGCCCGTGCCTCAGAGCCAGGCGCTCCCGGCGCCCCAGCGCGGAGCCTGGGCGGGACGCGGCACCGAGGCCCGGCGGTGGCCGCGGAGCGCCCGGACCAGCAGCACCCCCTGCGAGGGCTCCAGCGTCACCTCCTGCCGCAGGCTGTGAGCGCAGGGGGCCCCGCTGCCCCGAACAGGCCGAATGGAGAGCCCGGGGGAAGATGGCTCCGGCGGGCTGCAGGGGCACTGCGGCAGGGAACAGCGCTCCCCGCGGCGCCGCCAGCAGGAGCAGCGACGGGCCGCCTCGGGAGACCACCCCGCCCGCGGGAGCCGAAGTCGCGCCGCCCCCGCCTCTCGCGCCGCCTTCCCCCTCCCATCGGCAGCGCTCTCGGCTCCCCCCAGGCCCTCCCCGGGGGCGTTCGCGGCCGCCGGAGCTGCTCGCGGCGGAGGGATGAGCGCCGGGAGCCAGGGATGAGCGCCGGGAGCCAGAGATGAGCGCCGGGAGCCAGGGATGAGCGCCGCGGAGGCTGGCGGGGCCTGTGCGCCCTCTTGAGGCCACGGCCGGGAGAGCCGGGGCCTGCCCGCGGTGCCCTCAGCAGGCTGAGGCGGAGAGGCCGCCGCGCTCGGGCACTCAAACACAGCCGCAGCGGCCGGATCGTAGCTGCTCATTTCTCCTCCAAATGAAAGCCCTGCCGCTGGCTCTCTGGTGCTACGCAGTCACTGTACCAACAGGAATTCTGTGACAAACCCGACCTTGCACCTGGCTGAGCATAAGCCCGTGCGTGCCCAGGTGGTCAAGAGCATCCTGGCCTGTATCTGCAATAGTGTGGCCAGCAGGAGAAGGGCAGGGATTGTCCCCCTGTACTCGGCACTGGTGAGGCCACACCTTGAGTCCTGTGTCCATTTCTGGCCCTCACTGCAAGAAAGACATTGCAGTGCTGGAATGTGTCCAGAGAAGGGCAACAGAGCTGGAAAAGGGTCTGCAGCACAAATCTGATGGGAAGCGGCTGAGAGGAGCTGTTTATCCTGAAGAAAAGGAAGCTCAGGAGAGACCTTATCAGTTCCTACAACTACTTGAAAGGAGGTTGCAGCCAGGTGGAGCTCAGCCTCTTCTCCCAAGTAACAAGACAGAATGAGAGGACATTGCACCAGAGGGGTTTATGTTGGATATTAGGAAAAGTTTCCTCCCAAAAGGGTAGTCTAGCATTGAAAAAGGAAGCCTAGGGAAGTGTAGGATTACCATCCCTGGAAACATTTAAAAAAACTATAAATGTGGTGCTTAGGGAGATGTTTTCATGGTGGACCTGGCAGTGTTAGATTAATAGTTGTAACCAAAGGCCTTGGAGGTCTTCTCCAGCCTTAATGATTCTGTGACTCTGTGATTGGGTTGTCTCATCTCTCTTGTGTCCAAGACAACTTCTTTCTCAAAAAGGTTAAGGGCAAATAATTTCCTGGGATCAGAAAATTGGTCAAAAAAAGTATCTCACCTTTAAATGGGAGCTGTGGAAAGACCAAGCAGCCCCTTCTGGTACACACCAAAGACAGTCCTTTCCCAAGAGGGTAACTCATTGTTGCCAGGAGGCACCTAGAACACATTGGCACTGTGAGGGCACCAAGCCTTTGTGCTAATAACAGCAATGTTCAAAATGTAGAAAGCCTGAATTCCTGTCAAGGAAATCAGTTTTCATCTTAGCAAAACAAAACATGAGTTTCCTGTTTGGTATGGGAGAAGTTCCCAATTATGCTGCTGTCAGGCAAGCCTGGAGGTTTTATCTAGGCACAGAGAACTGCTTTCTTCCCAAGTATAGCAGAGCTAAACTCTAAACCCATGTAGAACTGAAATGTTACTGGTTTGTGCCTGGGTTTAAATGACAGTTTTGAAACACTATATGGTTTTTAAATGTATGTGTTGATGTTGATATGGCAAACATCTCAACCTTTTCTACCTCTCTGTCCATAAGCTGTGCAGGTTTTTAGCCAGCCCTCACAGCAGACTGGCCCAGGCACCCCAGCTGTAAATCCACCTACCTGAGTCAGATGGCCTTGAGAACTGATGTGGCACTTCCAACTGCCCATGTGCTGTGGCTGGCTGCAGAGTCACATTTGACCTGTTTGTGGATGAAAGAAGCTTTATTTAGTGAACTTGAAAATGTGCTCAATTTTAAACCGAATCATGGCAGTATCTAGAATTTCTGATGGTAATTCCATTTCATTTCCTAGTAAAAAATGTTCTACAAAACCAGGATGTCTTATAATAGTAACTATAAACCAGAAAACATACTCAGTAACCAAAAACCCAGTCCTCATTGAGGATGTCTTGGGCAAATAATTATTTTAGGATAAAGCTTGGGAAGAAATAAAGAGTACCTTTCTTTTAAAGAACACAGAGCAAATGAAAATTACATAAGGCCATGTTGGTTCCCCTTTTGAAGATGGAACCTTTTTTCACTTATATGGGGGTGAGTTAGGGATGACTCCACTGAAATTAGTAGTCACAATAGTGCAGAAGCAGACTGAGGGAAAAATTAGGTTCTTTAAATGTCTATTTGAGTGTTACTAATGGGTGGCAGAGCTGCAAATGTCACTCTTAACATCCTATTTTAACTTTCAAATTTGTCAGTAGTGTCCTGGTTAAAATTGTACAGTTCTGTAGCTGAGGTTTGGATTAAGTTGAAATTATTAGGATTAGAAATGGTGCAAAACCAGAACCTCAGATCTGATCCTCTTTGAATTTCTATGGAAAAGAGCTTGGATTTAAATCCTCACATGTGAACCTGCTTGCATGTTTAATTCTGGGTCAGCAGGAGTCTAAATTCTTCATCTGGTTTTGTGTGGGTGTAATCCTGCAGGAGCATTTGATTGTGGGATTTTGTGGAGTTTATGAATGAAAGTGAGAAAAAGGAGGCATTTCATGATTGGTGATGAGACTAGTTTCTTACTCAAAGAGTATGAGGAAATAAAAGACAGTTACTACACTAGTTTTTATAAATTGTTGGGAATACGAGACATGGGAGGAAAAGGGGAATAAAGTTTCTGTAAAGTCAGCACAATGGAACTTCACTTTTGGTCAGTTTTAGTCATTATTATAACAAACACGATTAATATTGAAATCAGAAGTCAGCATTTTGAGGATTAACTGCTTTAGTTGTCACCATTCAAATCTAAACAAAATATCAACAGAAATTAATTTCAATTCTGTTACTTTACCTAAATCCAGGATTTGGCCTACTATGGAATGGTGCATTTAATTCAGCTGGAGAAGACAGAGTCCAGGCTCTTTAATATGTTTACACTGGAAAAGGTGTCTAGTCTGCTGACCTAGGAGGAGTATTCTGGGCACAAAAGTATTACCTTGTGTAAGATACAGTTACTATGCTCAGCATGTCAGCTGGTCCTAAATTACTAAACCCTTATTCAGCTTTTCCTTCGTGCATGTAGAATTGCTTTTTCCAGAAGTGAAGTTGGAGATTGCTTAGTCGATACTGTAGTTAATTTGTGTGATTCTGCAAGAACATCTCTGTTGGGAGGTGGGTAAAAATTATTGTGCATTCTCTTTTTCTTTTTCACAATTTTGAAAATGTGTGTTTTCTCCTTGGTGTGCTAAAGCACATCTGGAAGCATTCCTTTCCCTCACTACATCTCCCATCACTGACTAAAAACATTGCCATTATCCTGGAGCAGGAAGAATATTGGGTTGGATCAGCCATTTCACTGCCTGTGTGTGTCTGTGAGATAAGGACACAGTATTCAGTCTTTGAAAAGATGTTCTTCCAAGTAGCTTCTGTCTGTGTCTGTGTGCCTTTCATTTATTAACTCTCACATGTGACACATATGTCTAAAAGCCAATATGCTGTATTAGGGCTCCATCCCACACCGCCGACGTCAGTGAGAGTTTTATCAATTACTTTAATGAGCATAGGATTAGGCCTTTGTGATTACACAAAGAACCAATTATTGGCTTTTTCTATGAACCTACATTAAAACCTCCTTATGAATGTGACTTGTAGGGTGGGAATAAGGGAAAACATTGTTTTTCTGTTTCAGTTTAAACTCTACTTCAGTACTAAGCATATAGTATTTAGGTTTGAAATGCAGTGCATTGGCAGAAACAGACACATTTTGCCCTCTACTCCATCTCCCAGTAATAAGCCACTGCATGGTTTAATCTCTTCCTAGGCATGTCTTGCCTAAGGACCCAGTATTTTCACAGTCTCTATATTAAGAAAAGACTTCTAGCATCTTGTAGAGTGAGGCACTCCCCCCAGTATATTTTGTTTGACAGATGATCTTTCCATAATTCCATTGTCCAAAAAAAAAAACAAACAAAAAAAAAACAACCAAACACCCAAAAAACCCAAACAAACAAACAAACAAAAAAACCCACCAAAACAAAAAACAAAAAAAAAAAAAACCAAAACAAACCCAAAAAACAACAACACGGAAAAGTGAACCAAATCTAAGGAAAGAGGCCTGAAAAAGGCCTGAGCCTGTGATTTATCGGTCTTGGTTTCATTCACAGTCTTCCAAGTATGCCAGCTGTGCTGTAATGACCTGGCCTGCATTTTGCCCAACACAATGCTGCAGATCTTTTTACTTTCCTTTTATTCCTAATCATTATTTATTATCTGAAATTATTATCAATCACTTCTTGTATAAGCCTGAAGAGAGCAAGCACATCCTCCAAGCCTTATGATCTTCTATATCTGAAGCTCAAAGAGTGCCTGACTTAATTTTAACTTTCTGTAATCCATTAGTCCACAGTGCAGGTGAATGTAATTTTCATGTAACGATGGTCTCTGCATCAGTAATTTATGCTTAAAATCAGAAACTGAAAGTGAACAGCTGCCTCTCAGGCACAACTTGTGATGGAGTTGATGCAGAGCTAATATTTTATGCTTTACTCCACCATAAATTCACCCTGGCATTTCACTATGTTCCTGCACATCCACATAAAAAGATGGTTATATTAATTATTACTTTTGTCTTGTCTTTGGAAGTACTCTGTACAGGGTAGATAGAAGCTGCATCATGTTTTCTTGGAATAAAAGTTTATAGTATTATTATGCTGGAGTGATTGGAACTGAACCTTCCTGGAGCAGGTTATTTTTTATTTATTGGCATGATAAGAAAATACTATTTACAAGTTATAAAAATCACTAGAAGATGCAGTAACAGAATCTTCCTGTATGACACATACAAACTAGAAATAGTGTTGTGCTCACCCTGGCAAAATACGGTTTCCTGGAGCATCCATTCTGTGCTTGTGCAGGAACATATAGATCTTATTTTAAGCTGAGGGAACATTGAATAAACAGGGCTTTATATTTGGGGTCATTAGGATTCAGTGTAAAGCTCCAGAGTAATCTCATGAAAGCAGTGGTATGATCTAGGGGAGAGACACTGGCTTAGGAATCAGGAACCTTATGTTTACTCCTAGCTATCTGTCTTGCTTGATAGTTCTGGCCTCTTCATCTCAGCTCTTAGTAATGCCATTTTTCACTTGTTGTCTGTCTTCACTATTTAAACTGTAAAATTGTTGTGACTGGCATTATTCTTTGGTGGGTGTTTTTAAGGTGCTTACTGCAGCGGAGCTCTGTGGAGTAGATCAGGCATTTTTAGATCTGTTCTACCATAAAAATAAAAGAGTTTCCTCTTTAACTGGACAAAAGGAACAACGTGATGATGTTCATACAGGAAGGAAACTCATGAGTGAATTTCTGATACAAATCTTAAAGAACAAAGTTTTCTTTTTTAAACTATGTGGTTCTAATGGAGGAATTAGACAGAAATTTTTCATTAAGTGAATGAAGCTAATTTATCACAGCTCAGAATATCCTTAAGTCTATTTGTGCTTTTCTCTAGCTGCTGAAATATGTTACTTAGACTTACACCTGTTGTTCATCTATGGGCTAATGATTAATTAGCCCAAATGAAAAATAAGCCCAAATAATTTGGTTTGGCTGCAAGAGATCAGACAGGATTCCTGATACCACCTTAGTTCTTTTCTCCAGCAAGCCCACCAGCCCCTCTGGTGTCAGTATGCTGTCCTTCACAAACAAAATCTGGTGCCCTGAAACACCTCAACTTGCAATTGAAGAATTGCTTTTGTATTTCTTTTCCAAAAGTAGTTTGCTGTAGCAAATAGTTTTGATCACATACAAAAATGAGGCAGAAATGTAGCTGAAGGTGATTGACTTGGGACTGTAATTATTCAAATGAAAGTATTCTTCATTGTTTTGATACCTCTAGATTTAAGTTGACAATTTCACAAAATGTTGGCTGAAGAACTTGTTCTGTTGACAAACAAGTACAGTTACTTTTGTCCTCCTGTGCTTTAATGATTTCTTCTTCCTTCTCTTTAATTTTCAACTTTTTGTTTATTTGTTTGTTTCCTTTTTTCCTTTGATTATCTCCATTTATTTTGATTTTGGTTTTCTTGCAGTTTCCCTCATAACATCTATTTGTGCATTTATAAAGTTTAGCATTAATCTCCGGTCTTAAGACATCATTGTTTTGCAGAAGGAGGGGTAGACCTACTTGTGCTTTTAGCTACTTTGTGCTGTTCAGCTGATGCAAAGCATCTATAAAGCCATCTTAATCAGTTAAGCCTGATTTATGATAATGAGAACTTGGCCACTATGCTTCTTGTTTCCCTTCTTTTTTAGTATTCTTTTTTCTGTTTTTCTTGAGAAGATTCCCTTATTCTTCCATAAAATGTAGCCAAGTGATTAAAGAGTATTCATGAGTTGGAAATAATTTCCACAGTTAATCAATAATGTATTCAATTAATATTTCTCTTCATTACTCAAACATCCCAATTACTACTGTATTCTTTTCTCTAAGGTTCTCTTGTCATATTCCACAAGTGATTTTCTTACTTCTTTCACAAAAATCTTCTTACTCTTTAAAACCACTAATGTAGAAGCAAAAACTGTCACAATTATCATAATCCCAGTAAGTCAATATAGATACTCTATTTACCAAATTAACAACTGATTTCTTACTCTTTGCAGTATAAAAATACTTCTGGCAGAAATCTTTGCTTCCTATTTAAAAACCAGTGCTAACTAAATCCAGATCTTCAGAGCCCAAAGAGCTCACACAAAATCTTGTAAGTGCCTGAACTTGGTCTCAGATTTGCGTCAGTGAGATCCTGCTGGGGTGAGTGTCTGTGCTGGGGTGAGCATTCTGTGGGCACTCAAGCCACGAGGCACTCTCCAAGTCCCAGTCTGGATGCCACACTGTGCATCTCTGGTTGAGATGGCACCACCAGCAGCTGATGCCACCTCAATGATGCCTTCATTCCCAGCCCAGAGAGTGTTTAACCAGCACCTGGGATACCTCCATGCAGTGCTCTTCTGGGGATCTCAGCCATTGCAAGGACTATGTAAGAATACTGATGTGCAAAGCATGTTAGCATAAAAGGGGAGGGTTAATCTTCAAAAGGCTCTCAGGCTTTGGAATAATTATACAGGAACAGAGGACAGTAAAAGCCTAATGGATTGAATACATAACTGAGAGATGCAATGTGAGCTTCTAGCTCTACTCCACTGTGTATTTTTACATTAGATTTTCAGCAGAGCAAGAAAAACCAAATTTCCCTCTTCAGCCAAGCACTCCAACCTTTCATTATATCATAGCTCTTGTTCTACATTTATACTCAGCCCATGAGAGGTGGAATACTTTCAAAAGGTGTGTTAAAAATGATTCTTTTCTAAACCTGGAAGAACACACAATCTTATAGGAGAAGTATTCCTGTGCAAACCTTAGGATTCAGCATACATCTAGTGAATCTAGCCTTAAATTCTCTTAATTTTCAGTGGTACTCAGTTTTAAGAACCACCAAGTTTAAAGAAGGAAGGAACCTAGCTCTAGACTATTCTGTGGGTATAGGAACATCAAGAAGGAATCACCTTCACAGATCA
The DNA here is from genome assembly GCA_013396995.1 of Dicaeum eximium. Taxonomy (NCBI): domain Eukaryota; kingdom Metazoa; phylum Chordata; class Aves; order Passeriformes; family Dicaeidae; genus Dicaeum; species Dicaeum eximium. The sequence goes on from VWZP01000623.1 coordinate 18,117, forward strand.
TGAAGACTACTGGTGTCCTTACCTTGGGAGCAGTACAAGGAACATTAGTGGTTCCTGAATTACTACTTCAAGGATGCTTTCCTTAGTGGGCAAGGTTGGATTCAGTAAAAATTTATTTTTTGGTGACTTTTTGAAAATGGGAATCTTTTCCATAGTGCATTGATAAACATTCTTCTTTGTATGGATAACAGATGCCATTATACTTCTTTGTATGGATATACAGATGCCAGTGATTCCATTATACTTATTTTTCTGCAACACCATCAGCTCTGATACCTTTTTTCAGACACAGTTTATCAGCCTCTTAATTCCAAGCCAGTGATCTGTATCCGGAGCTATCTGAATGTTTCTTTTTATATTGTTTCTTTCTCATCATGACTCATAAAAATCACTATTACCGTTTCTTTCATTATCCACCTATGCTGTGCAGCTTGCACACAAGATTTTGATATACAGTGCAACCTTTTCTCATTTTTTTTCCTCTTTGTCCTTTCTGCACAGATTGCATCCATCAATATTAACATTTCAGGTCTCTGATTTATCTCATTACAGTTCTACATTACCAGCTAAGCCATAATTTCCTTCCTGTAATGTCACTTCGAGCTCATTTCCTATACACTCTGCATGTGTATATAGACAATTATGGGGTTTATTGCTTCCTTCCTACTGGTCTTGGCTTTTCTCCTTTGTCTTCATCTTCCAGCATTCAATATTTATGGAAAGAGCTCTGCACTGAGTTCAATGAGTTGTAGCATCCCAGTCTAACTTCACAGCTGCCTCAAATAGCATGGCAGCACTAGTGTCCTGTATTTTCTTGTTCTCAGGTGGATGGTTTTTAAACATGAATTGAACTGCCCACCCTTTCCACAAATCTCAGGATGTGGCCATGCTCCCAGTCCCACTGGAGTCATATACATGAGCTAAAACTATGGCCCACCAGTTTAAGGCTCACTCATTTTGCAAAGCAGGAACAAGAGGGTTTGCACTGACTTTGCACTGATAGTTTGTGAGAAGAAATTCCTCATAAACAGTGACTTCCCTGTGGTTTGAAAGGAAATCGGTTGCAAGAATGACTCCTTTTACCCAGGACAGCAAACCTTTGTCTTTCACAAACCACATGCACCACTGAGGCTTCCTGTGAGAAAACCACTCACAGCACCTTATGACTGGAAGGGCAAATGTGGCCCAAGACCAGCTGGAGGCAGTGCCTAAGGGAATGAACAGCTCTCTCATGCCTGTAGGCCTGGCATGTATGGACACACACAAGGGAAGCCGGGTTATACTGGAGGAGTCCATTTCTCTCCTACCTAGAGGCAATTCCAACCATGCAGCTGGAGTAGCACCTGTGTGTCCAGCCTGCCCTGACAAGGATGGCCTTTTAAACCTTGGCTCTGTACTCTGTCTTTGTAAAACTTTGGGCAATCACATAGTCCCCATCTTCAGCTGAATTGCCCCCCGCAAACTGCACTGCCATAGCTCCACTCAGTGAAAATAAAGGCTGATAACTCCTGCAGACCCTCTCTTTTCCAAATCGTGGAAGTGCTTGTATGTATTTCTTTGTCCGCTGGAGGGCAACATTGGCTTAAAAAAACAAAAAGTTTCTCGGTTACATGGTGAGTGAGTACAGACGCACAGAGAAAACACGTAAGAAATCCCCAGGATGCTGCTTCACGGGCAGAAAAACTAAAATGTCTACTGCAATGCTAAAAAGTATCTCAGAGGGCAACAGAAATCAGTGACTATGGACTGAAGATGATAGGTGGAAAAAAAGTTTGTAGAAACTTTCATTCTCACTCTAGAAACTCATTCAGAAAAGGATTTAAATGTCCTTTATTAATCTGAACCAGGGCATTAGCTCTGTTGTCCTCAGTCAGACCAGACCTTATAGAGACAGTATTTTAGATACATAGTATTAAAACGTTGCTTAAGGCTAAGGGCTCAAAAATGGTTCCTCCCCTGGGACAAGCCATTCAGATGGAAGGGAAACTGTAGATAGGCTGCTACTATTCTTGGGAGGACCAAGAGGGAAAGGAGGGGTGTGTGGCGGGCCCTGGAGCAGTAGACTCTTGGGATAAGAACCTTAGGAATGGAAAAGAGAGACTGTAGCAAATCTGGTGGCAGGAAGAGCTAAGCAAGGGTTTCTTGCTAAGAAGAAATTTGCCGGCGTGATTGGAGCCAGCAGTGGTCAAGAGTCCTCCTTGGATTGATGCAACAACTAGCACAGAAGGGAATTTCTTTTGCTTTTGTCTGTCAGTTTTTTCTTATCTTTTATCCCTGCTGAGGGAGACGGCTTCTCTCGTTTATTACCTCTGCTGCCACGGTAGGATTGTTATCCCTCTCCCTCCTGACGGTGATGTAGTTATGTCCCCAGAGAACCGTGCCTGCGGGCAGCAGTGCGAGCCTGCTGAGCCTCTCCCGCTCGGGCTGTGCGCTCTGGTGGCTGCAAACTGTGCTGCTGCCCACTCGGTGCCTATTTCAGATATTCCTGCTGGGGCCCACAGGGGAAACAACAGGCTGCATGCCCACTTAGCAGCTGCATGCTGGTAAATGAATTGGTGTTAGAAGTACCTGAAGACTTTTGCTAACAATAACATGGCTTCTCAGGGGTTTATAATACAGTTTTATAATTGGATTTGGAAAAAGAGGCTAGATTCACACTGTGCTCTGTGGGGAGCATCCCTTTTTGCTGGTCTGGGTTGCTGAAGAGGAGTGGGGTATGTGTGCACACTGGTTCAGGTGGCAGTGGTTAGATAAGCAGCAGCTGTGCCTCATCTGCAGCCTCACTGATCCTGCTGCAGGGCTGTGGTGGCTGTGACCAGCACTGCTCAGGAGCCCAGAGATGAGTATGTCAAGTCTCACAACTCCTGTGTGAAAATCCATACTTGGCTTCTGCCTCCCTGTGCCTCGTGTCACACCAGTCCTCTCTCCTGCTAAAGCTGCAAGTCTCAGAGCCTTCCCAGAGGTGGTGGTGCTGTGCCTGCTGTGCGAGGGCTGTGCATGCAGTGCCTGCTGCTGCTGCCCAGCTGCTGCCTACCTGCTACATGGCCCCCAAACGCCTCACACATCTCCCTGCACACCCCCTGCACTCAGGAATGGCAATATTTGGGGTAGGGTCAAACTGTAAACATTTCTGAGTGTGATGCTGGCTTAGCTGCTAAGCTAACATTGCCACTCACTTTGTCTAAAGAGCCCCTAATATCAGAAGTGCCCAAACCTTTCAAATCTGGGAAAGCTGCTCTTTTTCCTTAAGAATATCTAACCACGTATCCCTCCACAAACAACTCAGAAATTCTGTGTTGGCAAGTGCTTTGCAAGCCAAAGCATGCCTTGTCCCATGTAGAAACCAGAAAAGCCCCCCAAGATAGTAGAAATAGATTTTGATAAATCTGACTATATACTGTATACTATACCCTGTGTTGACTCTCTACTCCATCTGTACTCCCTTGCATTCTTTATCTTTCATTTGGCAGACCGGAAAATGTAGAAATATATATCTTAAAGCTAAAAGCTCGTGGGTTTCCCACTGATGAGGAAATATCAATGCACAAATCTAAGAACTACCCTGCTGTTTTTGTTGTTCTGGAAATGCAAAGTGAGCAAATTGCTCCATTCTGCCAAGAGAGGTGTCAGGACTCAAGTCTGTGGGAACTGTAACATCCAGCAGCAGCATATCTGATAGGAAAGTGCAGCAAAGAAACTGCTTTTGGGACAGATTTGGTACTTGAAAGGCTGAGTTCCCATTTGCTTGCCTGTTAGCAATTCACAGCCTGTATAGGATTTTGAATGCTAAGTACCTGCTTATCATCTCAGGACTGCCAGCAAGATATTCAGTCAATAAACACATGTGAATGCAGACTGTCAGGACAGAGTTTCCCAGGCCTCGTGGGAAGTTGCTGCTTACTACAGGTACCTACAGCCTTGTGCTCTGCAGAAATGTCATCACAAGGGACATCTTCAAAGGCAGGTTTGGCTTCTCCCACTCCCACCGGGGACTGAAGGTGACAATGGTGCTCCCACGAAGGAGTGTGACCGCTGTTGCACTTCATTAAAAGCCCAGAGTTTGAGCAGCTCTTTGAAAGGAACCCTGAGAAAAATAACACTTGCTCTGAGGTCTTTTTAAAAGGAGGCAGTAGCAAAGCAACCCAAGGAGTGCCCCATGCCCTGCTCGTAAGCAGTGTGGCAATGGCATAACATAGACAGCTGATTGATGCTATCTGCTGCCAAACTCTTGTGGCTAATATCTAGCACTTCCAGAGTATAAGTTTTGGGTCAGATAGCCCGTTTAATAGCCTATCCATAATGTTTGATCATGGCATCACTGCTCAGAGAGACTAATGTGTAGAGATGTTGCTTCTGGAGCCAATACATTGGGCTCTTCAGGTTTGCATGCATAATAATTCTCTGGGCTAATAGCTGCCAACATACATTTATTCCAATAATACTGCCTGCTTACTGTTCTGCAATTCCATATCAATACAAAGATTGATTGACCTGTTCAACTACTGTGGTGATTTCTTCAAAAATCAGGAGCCTAAAAACATAAATGTGATCATAATCAGGGCCAGGATCTTTAGTTCATAGCAGACTAATGTGAAATGGCACCTTAATTTATTATACTTCTCAATTTCTTCTTTCTCATACTCTTTTGCTTATGGCTGAAGTAAAACCAAAACCATCAGGAACCTGAAATCTGCTCTTTTGCTCCCCTCAAAGGCCAGTGCATGTCACATAGTGCAAGTGCCCATGAAGTCCCAGAAGCTAACTGAAAATAAGATCCAGGGGTGCCAGGGCCAGGATTCATCTGGGGAGGAGGGAGCAGCTGGTGAGAAGCTCCCTTTGTGTCCCTCTTCCTCCGACCTCCATCATCACTCTTCTCTCCAGCATAACCTTTTTGTTATCTGCCTTGGATGTGGCAAAGCTTTGTAGTTTCAGTCAACTCTTTAAAGGGGGCTCAGGGGGACAGAAGCCAGTGAAGCCAGAAGGGGAGCATCACCTATGGCAACCAAAGTGACAGCTGCCGCAACCTTTCATGTCACAGTTTGATAGGCTCCAGAGGGGAAACCTCTCATAAAAGATAACCATGCATGTATATGTCCAGAAGGTTTGGGGGTGTTTGTGTTCCAGGCAAAATCTTCTCATCTTCTTTAGTAACAGATGAAAACAGAATGAATTTCTCATCTCATGCTTTGCTATGGTGCCAAAATGCGTGACAAGGCCAGTAAGGGACACAGACACACGCCCTGTTCCTGAAGAAAGTCAGTTTCAATTAACACTGGTTCTTATTTCAGGTCTGCACAGATGCCTCATGAAATTATATGCAATTCCTTTGAAATGTAGAACTTATGCTGAATGTGATCAAAAAAGTAATTTAAAAATGCTATGTGTACTCTGGGAGGAGTAAGTTTCCATTTGAAACTTCTGTCCAGTTCAGGTATGGTGGATGCAAGTCACTTACAGAACAAAACCTTTTTCATTTTTAGTTTTCACTGGAAAAATGACAAGGTTTTTTAAGAGGACAGAGCTATTTTTTGTATTAATTTTACACAGAACAAATGTGTTGGCCATAATGCCTACTTCTTTTTCATATCATTCATTACACAGTGGGACAACAATGACTGAAGTGTCCCCTGCCTCAGGCAGAGATCGACAAGGCATCTCTCTGCTGAAGCCAAGCAAAGAGTGATCCTCAAAAGTCCTCACTAGTATAAACACTAGTGCCATTTGCAATATAATCAATTACTGTACTTAAAACGAGACTCATACGTTTTGTCAAATGTCACTGGAGGTCTCTTTAGCAGTTTTGTCTGTAAGCCTCAGTTTCTAAGCCTACCTTAGTCTGGGTGGTGCATTTAAACTTTTTTTTATTTTTAAAACCAGTTGTTAGGTACTCAAGGCAAGAGCTAGTAGGAGGATAAACTGATTATATCTTTACTAACATCCTGACTGTCACCAGTGACCACAATGACAAAATTGCTGAACCAGAGGGCTTTGAGTCAATTCTGCACAACAGACCACTGGTGTCCCTGACACCCACAGTAGGGGTACCTAAGTGGGGATACAATATAGATTGAAATATTTTTACATTTCCAAGTGCACTGTCTTTTATAGATAGTTTAACATAGGCATTTAATCCCCAAGGTTATGGGCAGGCAAAAAGTTTCATGGGCAGCAAGGTACTGGCAAGGGCCCACTGTGTGCCCTCCAAGGCTTTCCCATTTGCTTGCCTTGGAGTTCCTTTTGTGTGACCCTTTCCTTTATAACTGAAATGAAACAAACTCATTTGTGAGAATCAAAAAACATAGGTGAAGGAACCAGGTTTTTGAAGAAGCATACATTTCAAACATACATTTCTCTAACAGCATCAGAGGAAAAGTGAAACATAAAAGCTGACTTCTTTTTCTAAACTTCATTTTGCTGTGAAAGCCCCTATTTAAAAAGTCAGTGCTAGGCTACATTCATGGAGCAGGGAGGAGAGACTGAACATGCTGTTTTCTGCTCCCTCTAAGAGCTTATTTTTCTGTGATACAGTGAGTAGGGTGATGGTTTTACAGAAGGTTTCTAGCTGCTCCTGCACTCCCCTCTGTCTGAGCCTAGTGCCTTCCTTGGAGGCACCCCAACTGTGTCCCAAGTGGCCTTTCAGTCCCCACGCTCTCACTGCCACCCTGGCTTTGTCACAGTCTGAAAAACACAACCCTTCCCAGCCACCATGGGGATGTCCCTGAACCTCTACCCCTCTCAGGGTGCCATCTTTCCCATGGCCTGAGGGGCAGGATGAAAGACCTGATATATTTCGAAGCATGGTTACTTAGACCTCTGATCTTTACAACAGACCTTTTAAAATGGACTAGAGGATCTAAAATCTATAGGACAAAATCAGGAGTTTCCTTGATGTTTGCTTTCCCAGGCAAACACAGGCTGTTGAACCCCCCTCTCAACAGTGGCTTCAGTGGAGCAATGACTGTGATGGATTATTACAGAGTAATGGGATTGTACTGCCCCTGCAGAGAGCTCCATCTCACCTTTCCTGCTGATTTGGAACAAGTGAAACAAGATTTTCCTAGGCTGTAGCTCACTCAGCATGAAATCACCCACCAAGTTCAACAAGCAACAGCCAGCAAAACTTTCTGCACCCTCATCAAAGCTCTTTCTGGTTCTTCATTGTCCAACAGCTTCTCCATGTGGAATACAGTTAGTGTTTTTTGGAAATAATTTTATGAATTTAAACACACTTACAAAATACACTCACGTACAAAACAAAACAAAACCCACCACACTGACCTATGCCAAGTTATGATGCCTACTTTGTACAAAGAAAACCCCAGAGAGTAGATGCTTTTCTCTTTGTCTCATTATTTATCTATGCAAATGTTTAGTTAGAATAAAAATAAACATAACAAAAATGAATTAAATATAGTTTGGGGAAATACACTGATGTTTATTACTACTAAGAGTTTTCTCTCTTGCTGTGTGTGGAGTTTGTATGAAATTGCCATTATCTTCCCCTCCCAAGCTAAAATTTTGAGTTACTTGTTTTTTGGATCCCAGAGGAATGAAGGACACTCAGGCAGAAGTAATCATGAAGCAGACTAATTCTATTCCCTCCATGAGTAATACACTCAACTTTGAAATGATTGCTAATATTTTGTATTTCAGAGGTTTGTGTTTCCCTCCCAAATGAGATCATTACTAGATTTAACAACAACAGAAATATCTTTTCTTAAATGTTCAGCTATCATTGTAGCAACTTTAGAAAAATGTGGCACTTAGTCATCAGCTGAATTCAGTTAGCAATATTAATTGGAAGTGTCACTGTTTTTTCTCACTTACACAGTCAAATGACTGGAGTGAAAAAACACCTAGGAGGCATTGCAAGACTGAAGGTGCCATTTCAGATCAGAAATGATGGAAACAACATTGGGATTTGAGTTTCTCTTGGCAAATGTTTGATGTACACTACAATCTTGCTCAAAGCGAGACATCTAAGAGAAATAGTGGTAATAACTAAAGCAAAATATCTTCTGCAAATGTTTGTGCCAAAGTTTTGCAAGGCCCTGCTTGGTGGGGACAGCCAGTGCCAGTGTTCCCCTGCCGACAGGGCTGGTGTTTTTAAAATCACAGACAGTGAAGGCAAAGCAGGGGTCTAAACCTAAGTGTTTGCTCTCTGTCTGCAGATTCCAGAAATAATTTAGGGCAATAAACATGGCCACAGAAGTTGCAATTTCTGAATATAATTTTTAAAAAATATTCATGGTTCTGTTCACAATGTATTCATGCACCCACAGATCTTGAGTGGTACCAAAACAGGATTTTACTTTGCTTGTCATGTTGATGCAGACATGCAAGCAGCTAAAAAGCAAAAGGAGACTAAGCTGCCAGTAGATGACCAACTCTGTTTATCTTTGTCCCTTACTCAGAATTACAGGGAAATATCTTGCATTTAGAATGTCTTCACTACTTTTAGTTAACAGAAAACAAAGGTAGGAGACTTTAACTCCTTTGAAAGGCAAAAAGTAAGCCTTTAAGCACTGTGCTATATTTGCCAGGAAACTGTGTTGCCTGCTTTGAAATTATATACTCCTCCACTGTTTTCTTAGTTTTAGTCATAACATTAAGAAACATTTTTCTCAGATCTTATTAAATACATATCAGTAAGTCCCTGCACATATTTGACAAGCATATTAGAAGATTAAATTTACAGGACTTCACTCTTGCTGTACTTATATCCCTTTTACTCCACTCCTAACACTGGGTGCACAGTGTATTCCTCAGGCATTTATTTCCTTAGGGCTCAGGCAGTACACACAGGACAATAATTCCTTCAGCAAGTGCTGGGGTAAGGGTAGGTGTCCTGTGCAAATGCCCAGTTGCACTGGGCTGCAAAGTCCTTGTACTAGAGGGAATTGCAGTCACTTAGTTGAGCTTGAACCATTCAGGCAAGCATATGCTGAAACCCTTGCTCTGACCCAGCAGCTTTGTCTCTGCTGAGCTGCAGAAGTAGATCCCAGCCCATAGAATCAATGTTTTAAGTCCCAGCAGAGGATTTTCAGTAAGAGCCATCCCTACATGTTTATTTATACCACAACTACTTCCACCGACCACCTGTAGCCAGGTGAGTGAGACCAGAACCCCACCCTTTAACAGCTTTTGTTACCATCAGCAAAGCAAATAAACAAGAAGTGTTTTCTTGTAAACAAGAGTCACCAAATCACTCTTCCTATCTTAATGTCACCTGAAATTGATTAAATTAGAACTATTCCTCTTCTACTGAAGCTCCTAAAGACAAAAAGTATTTAATTTGTTCCTGCTCTGTTGACCGTGAAGGAGAGAAGAAAGTTAAATACAAGGTATAGAGCAGTGACCCATTGTTATGATAGATGAGATCTGTGACATGTTTATAAACAGGTTAAAATAACTCATGCATTATAGAAATTGAATGTACAAAATAAGTCAACTTGAATGTTTGACTGTCTTTACTCTTTGAAAATAGCGCTGGTTTTATTTTTGGAGTGTTTTTCTTAATTTACTTTCATTTGCTTCTGTTTTACAAATTCAGTTCTTGAAAGTTTGAAAACTTTGGTAAACCTTTTAAAGGCCATACTGAATTACCCAGGAGGCTAGGGAACAAAAAAGAAAGGAAAAGCTTCCAAGGTAAATAATCAAAAGATATTGTTTTAAGCGTTTTGTTAATACCAACAAATAACAGACAACAGAAATAGAATAAAACTTCAGTAGATCAGTTAGGAGATCATAATGCACATGCTCACGGTCTGGTCTTCCAGAAAGAAACTGGAAATGACCAGCAGTGATATTTTAATGTCCAACTGGACAATTCAGGGGCAACAAATCCCATTTTTAGGATACTTTTTACCCACTGTGTAACAACTAACACAGTGACAGGTTCAATTAATCAGAAGTCTTTGCAAATCAACTCACGTTATACTTTTGTTACTCATGCTATTTGTTCAATCATGTCACAAAACAATTAGGGCAAGTAGAACAGAAGTCCAGGCTTAGCCTCCTTTACTACACCTTATGCATTTTTAATTTTCCTTGGCAAGGAAAAAATAAAATTGAATTGGTGGGCTTAAAAATATCAGAAAGATGCATATGGATATAAAGTGACCAGAAATACATTTAAGCTGGGAGATCATATAATTTCTAACTACAAGAACTGTGGAGTTATGGAGCACTGTTCCAAGTAGAGAGGGTACAGAGCCAAACTGTTTTAAGGTGGTGTTTAGCTGATTTGTGAAAAGGGTGATGTGTCAGGCTTGCCTGTTAGGGACAGGGACAGCACTTGATAATTCAGGAGATTCCTGCAGTGAGTGATTATTGTTTTCCTGCCTGCCAGCCAGCTGTTCAGTCTGCTATCACTACATGACAACTACTGCCAGAAACAGCCAGCTTCCTTTGGTGAGCAAAGGGCTGGGAAGCATGGCAAGAGAGAGGATTTTAGATGCTGGCCAGGTCCAGAGGAGTCCTGCTGCGCTTTGCCACGAGAAGCAATGTCAGGCTTGTCACAGACTGAAGTGCCCAACACCAGGGAAGAAATGGAAAACACTCCCTGCTTAATTTGGCCACATAACACTCCAAGACACCCAGAAAGGTTGGGAAAGCACTAAGTATCACAGCTCTTGTTCCAATAAACATACTTTTCTTTCTGTAGGCCTGATCTTTTCAGTTTTCTTCATGCTGAATAGTTCCTTAGGATCAGCTCTTGACCTTTTTACTGTATCTGAATATTACTTCCCTGCAGAAGCAGCTTTACCATGTCACTGAGCTGCTTCTGCCCCATGCAGAGAGACCTAGGGAACACACACATACTAACGTCCAACTCAAAGGCAAGTGTCACAATGACCCTCTCATATTTAATCTGTTTGACCAAGGACCAAAATCTGCCAAAAGTAAATGCAGCCTACCAGTTTGCCTCAGAGGGAACAGAGTCGAGCGAGCCTCTGAACCACAACAAAATTAATCTCAGAGTACTGTGCTAAGAGCAGCAGCAAGAGGTAACACTGAAATACATTCCATATACTGTGAAATACTTCAGGATCAAGTACTAAGCAATCTACTGAACTAGAATACACTACAATTTTCCTTGAGACTGATTCATCTGGTAATTGTATTTGATTGCAAAAGTCTGGTTTACTTCACAACCAGTCCTGGGGAGGTATTCAACCATGAAAACAGTGATTAAAAAAGAGTAAGATAATATAAACATGAATTTTTCATGCCAGAAACAATAATATACACCACTTCCTTAATATCACTTAGGGCCTTAGTTTTCATGATTCCCAAAGAAGTTCATGTAATTACTTCAGTCCAAGATTATGTCCTGGGATCTTCAGTTATCGAAGATGATGCAAAGGGACCATCAATCCTGATGGTTTGGGCCTGGCTAATTTACAAACTTGGTTTCTGTTCATGAGGCTTTGTTTATAAGACCTGGGTGCTAAAATGTCATTTTTCCTCTCTTGCCTCCTTAATTCATGGTGAAATTTGAACACTTGAGAACTCAAGTTAGGGAAAGCTAATTACAAAGCTTGAGTGCATAACTTTATTTAGAGTTTGGTGTGGATCATAGTCCACTTGTACACTTCTCCAAAGGCACATTTTATGTTCTAGTTCTGTAACTCACAGTCTAGAGCTAAAAAGTTTCTTTAGTATTACCCAGTTAGGCTTTAAGTCTAATGATGCCTTAGCTATGGATATTTACCATAACATCACACACTTCTATTGCAGCTCTTTTTAATTAGAAATGGATTATTTCTTCCAGTGGAGCTACAGAAAGTAATCTGTTTACACTTAGCACTTAGGCCAGAAATGTTATTGCCACTCCTGCTGTAATTGTCTGCTAGCTTTTATTAGTTTGTATTGATTTGAGAATCCACATTTTTGGATGCTTTCTAAATCTTTCCGTTTGAATTCAGCCTAATGCGAAGTAAATGAAATACATTTTACCCCATCTATTTTTCCTCCAGTACACTTCTGAACCATATAAAAATAGCTTTAGCTCTTTTACAGTACAGATTTCTCACTTTGACAGACTTAATATCAGTTCACTGCCACACACCTCCAGAGCCAAGCCCCTGCAGCACAGCTCCACAGAATAATAAATACTGGGAGAATGAAAAATAATCATAGTACAGCTACAACTGCTCATTACAAATTTATCTCTGGTGCTGTTTATCTACTGGTTCCAGCCTTCTACCCCATCCCAGCCAAACCTTCTGCATGCATAGCAACAGAAATCACCCCAAACCCTTGGCTGCTGTGGCTGCCATGGTGAGCTCTGAACCACACACTCCTATATCACGCCTCAGAAGTCAGTGGCTGCCTTGCTTCATAGACTGCTTGTTTTCCTCCCCAGTAGTCTTCAAGGGGATAAATAGGCAACTGGCAAACTGCAGGGCAGAGAAAGGCTGTGCTCAGTTATCCAGATCCCTTAGGCTTGTGACTACTGCTGCTTTGCAATCCCTTTCAGAGGTGTCAGTGGCATACATCTGCAGGCACAGCACAAGGCTGGAAATCAGGAGACATCAGCTTTGCCAGCAGTCTGCTGCATTACCTTGGGGAGCCACTTCAGCTTATTCCACTTTTATTTCTACTTCTGCCCTTTGTTGATTCTGTTTTTGATGAGAATATAAATCTGGGACAGACATAGTCTCCTGCTATACTGATAAATGGCATCAAGTAAATGTCCAGTATTGCGGTTCTTCCACGTCGGGCGCCAATTGTTGGCGTTGTTCTTGCACGAGGGGTTTCCAATTGTGGTGGTTGTTTCCCTCGTGCATAAGGACTTTGACTCCATGTATGAGAAGGCTTAAGACAGTTTAGTTATGATTGCTCCATGTTTCAAGCACGAGGCTTAATGCCCTATCCAATGCAGCCTAATACAATGCCTAGTACAAATCTTAGTACAATGCTTTCTTCTCAGTGCTTAGTACAAGAATGCCTAGACCTCAGTGATAACAACTCTCTGTATCATTGGTTGAAAGAGAGATAGAGACCCACATCTCCATATTGTGGAGCAGGGTAGAAAACCAACAGGTGTTATTTTGTGAACACAGAGATTGTTTATAAATCTGCTGCTGGGACAGCAAAGACCTTTTCCCTTGGGAAGAAGAACCTTAGCAGGCATGCTGCTAGGAAATTTAGAAACCCAAATTATCAATACTACAGTCCAGCTCTTTCTTGTGTTTCTAAATGTTAATTTAATATAAAAAAAGGAGCAACTAAATTAATCTTCTGTTCTATCAGTAACTATTAGTTCCCTTAAATCAAGAAATGGTTGGTGACCTGATGATGTTGAGGTCTTTGATATCCAGCCTAAGGTCATTATCTTCAGAACAGGCTAAACTGCCAAATCATCTGAACTCAGAAGTACTTTTAGCTTCTAGGGGTTTGAGCCAACAGAACTGGAAATGTCTCAGTGCTTCTCAAGAGACCTTCAATGCTATGCAATGACTGGTTCTCTGAAGAGAACAAGAAGAAAATGACTTATGACCTCCTAGAGAGAGGTATACTTGAACTTTCTGGAGCCATTTCACAGCACAGTATCTCAGACCCATCTGGGCTTCGACAGTGATGGCTCTAACATGACTGTGCTGCCTTGCACAGCATTTCCCTTTCTCAGTTCCTTGCAGGCACCATGGGTTGCCAAGCCCATCTCTGAGGCAAGCTGGCTTCTTTGGCTGACCCAGAAAACAAGGGCAGTGCATAAATGCTTGGCTACATAGGTTTTTATGGAAAACATCTCATAATCTGTCTCTCTTAACCCTCTAAGCCCCAAATGCTGAGGCCATCCATTCTGTAGGACGTAGTGGTAGCCCTGAGCAAACTGAGGGCTGTTAAATCATTTCCATCTGAAAGACTCTTTCCAGCCAGTCAGGAATAAAGCAGAACATGCTAATTTCTACCAGCAGGCTGCTGGTACAGTTAATTCAACCACCTGTGTGTTTGCTCAGGGCTCACACATGCTGTGCTGTCTATATGATTTCTTATGGGCTTGGTTTTGTGCACATATGAGGTTGACAATTATGTTATGTCTTGTTTTTTGGTGTTTGGTGTTTTTTTCCCCTGAAAACCGACTTGTTTTCTTTTGTATTTTTTTCTGTTCTAGCTAAACCACCTTTGCTAATTGCAAATGCACAACATGCATTATATTTGAGCTCATTTAGTTATAGGCTTTACTTTGATTCTTCCATTCAGCAGCTTGTCCCAGATTCTGTGTATTTATGAAGGAGGCCAAAGACCACTGGCACACCACTGTCAATGCCCAAATTGCCTGAAAAAAATTTGTTTTCTTTTTAGAAGGAGAAATCTAAGTGCTAACATATAAGGATGTGTATTATCAAGTGTAAAAGCTCATCCCTTCTGTAGAAAGGCCACTCAATCCACCACAAGCACATCAATGACAAAAATGCTTTATGAAGCTGTTCCCCAGAAAAACTGGCTCATAAAGCCTCTGTGCCAGCCTCCTGCCATCAGCAGGTTCCCCAGCCTGTGTAGGGCTGATTTGCTCCTTTTATGTGAGTTCTCCCCCCAGCCTCTCACATCCTGTTTCAATGCTGGTGCATGAAGGCAAAGCAGAAGGCAGTACTCCCTGGCTGTTTCTCCCAGCCTAATAGCAGTGAGCTGCTGGACACAGCTGTGAGAGTGGAGCTGGGAGCTCACTCTGTACCTGGGAGCTGGCAGATGCTCCAGCCAAGCTTTAATGCAAAAGCAGTTGGGTACATATTTCACTGAAAGAAAGTTATCCTAAGAAAAAGCATCAGAGGTAATACTGAAGTTCCTCACTGGGTTTGAAGTTTTGCATTTGCCTGGGGGCCTTTTGTGTCAGAGAAGCACAATTTTTCATAAAAGCAACATACATAGAAGGTGTTTTCAGCTATTATGGCTTTACCATTGCAAGGGTGTCTTAGCAACATGCAACAAGTTCTGAGCAAAATCGTTGTGTTGATCTCTCTCTGCCTTCTTTTTCTGCTGTATTTGCAGCTTAGTGGCTGAACTGCAATGTCCAGGCTCAGAAACAAGGGTGCTTTCATTTTTCTGCCTGTTGAATGATGGTAAAGACTTGAGCTTTTTCTGTGCATGTTTTCTCCACATAGTGTTATATAAAAACATTGGCATAATTTGTGCCATGTATGTAATAAACTAAAAAGGTTGATAGGGCACAGTGAGAGAGCACATAGTTGCTCAGTGTAATTTAACTTGGGAGTGTCAGAAACTGACTCCAGGGGCCATTAGCCCCATTAACACAAAAAATGTTACTAATGCACACTTCCACCCCTGAACTATGCTGAGCTCAGTAGCAGAAACATGAGCACTTCATGTTCAAGTCAACCAAAGCTGAGACAGAGGTTTTGCCAAATGAACTTACAGGGCGCAGCAGAAAATGCAAACTGTCTGTGAGCTAGGGGCAGAGACAGACACCAAAAACAAGGGGAGAAAATGAAGAGTGGATTCCTGACAACTGAGCTGGAGGTAGTGCTCTGAGAGCTTTGCAAGTGTAATTGCTTGTGTGGCATTTGGGCCACCCACTCCTGTTTAAAGAGGTCTTGTGTACACTGTGAACACATTATCCTAGAGTATGTCATCTTTCAGGCCAATGGCAAAAAGAGCCATCTACCAAATGTCTTTCTGCTTGACAAAGCTGAGATTTGTTTCTGCTACAGGTAGTAGTGCATTACCCACAGAATTATTACACAGTAATTAGGAATCAAAAAACAGCAGCTGAGATGGAGCCCTACTGTGCTAGCTGTTTTCCAAAGCACAAACCAAGAGAAAGTCATCCTTTTGATGACTTTACATTAGGAAGTACAGCCTTGTGTTTGCAAAAAAACCCAAAAAAACAAAAAAAACCACAAAAAACCAAAAACCACAAAATAACCCAAACAACAACAACAAAACCAAAACAAAAAAAACCCCAACCAAGTAACAAAAAATCAAAATAAAAAACAACCCACACCAAACCTCAAAGTAAGAGATGTTCAAGCTGCATTTGAAAAAAAAACACCTCAGTCAGAAAACCATCTAATCAACTTGCTCAGGAGGTACCCAGGCAAAGCAGTTAGAAGCTGGAGACAGTCCCAGTGCAGTTCTTAACCCAAGGTCGTATTTCCACACACATTTTTGGATAAACATTTGACTTAATTTGTACAAAGGAAATATTTTACTGCCTCAGCTCTATGGACAATCACATGCTATCTTCTGCTGTGCCTTCTATTTGCTGTCAGGAGCAGAGCTGGCACCTTGCTCTAGATTTTTACCCTCTGTGGGTATCACAGCAGTTAAGTGCTGCCTGTGGAACAAGCACACAAACTGCAAACTCTGTTTCAAGCTACTGTCCTTTAATTTAACTTGAATCACGTATCTGGAACTTGACAAAAGGTTTCCAGTAAGGCAGCTAGCAAAATCCACTCTCCAGAAATCAGCTGTTTCTTCTATATTTTTTTGCTTATACAAATGCTGATCTCCTCACAGTTTACTTCTAAACCCATGTTATCATTAGTCATCTGTTAGGAATAACAGTCTCATATAACCATTTCTACTTATATTCTTAATGTAGATGTCAAAATTATTGATCATTTTATGATTATTTGATTAAAAGCTTTTGCCTTTCAAAACTTCTGAATTTTTATATGGTGAGGGTGAACTACATTTGAAAGCTGAAACAGAATAACATAGGGTGCAAATGTAAAATACAACAGCTATTCCTAAAGTAATCCATTTGGATTTTCCAGTTTGGAAATTTTATTGTAGAATATCTTATTCTGGTATAATTAGGAAGCAGGTTGAACTAAATCAAACTGGCAAGAAGAGAAAAAATTATGAAATAGAAGTTTGTATACATGATGTGAGTTATTCGCGAACTTCTGAACAGCAATTCCAAACTACTTTCAATGCCCCTAGCTCAGGTCTAAATGAGCTCACTCACCAGGGGCCAAATAACACAGCTAATTAACCCATCTGAGCAGCACAGCACTGTATTAACATAGCAGTGTTGCTTTTAGAACCAAACCAAGCAAGCTGAGGGATTTCTGTTTGCAGACATGACTCCATGAAGGGAAACACTTCACAGACTATGAACAAAGACAAACCTGAGCATCAAAGCAGTGAAAAGCCTTAGGAGTGCCCCAGCTGGGAGGTCACTGTAGCCCTGAGTGAGGCAGGAGAGCTGGCTTTACCTGCCCCTCTAATCTCTGCAGGGCCATGTCAGACACGTGAGTACAGCCACCATGACTCCAAAGAAAAGTTGTTTTGCTGCTGTTTGTGTGGTCCACCCTACATAAAGTTCCAGATGTCAAGCATTCTGCAACCTAACACCAGACTTTCCTGACATGGCTTTTGCAAATCACCTTCTATCACAGCCAGTGGTCAGTGGTGTGAATCCATTCTATTCTGCATTGCAAGAGATTCAGGTTGCACACACACAGAGTGAGCTAAGGTCCACAGAGGGATCTACAGCAGGATAATGAATTGCTAAATTACCACTAAGAACTCCCTAGTGCTTAATAACCATGGCATATCTATGCTGTGGATCCAAATACTTGGCAGAGGTCTTTTATCAGAAATGAGCAACTTAAATGCCTTTCTTTAGAAACCCTTTCTAGGTGATATTTCAAGGGAAATTTTAAACATCTGCCAGTTTCTGGTGTTAATTGTCCTGCTCAAATCTTCCTAATTAGCAGTTAGTTGCAAAATATCAGACTGGGTGATAGAATTATTTAGTGCTTAGATTCTGAACACTGACTAAACAGTACTAGAATAAAATCTACTGATTCCTTTTGAATTATAAATCCATAAACCTTTCATGCATCTGTAATTTTCTGTTTAATATTTATTTTCCTGACTATTCCATCAGCACACAAACACTCTCCACTTAATCTATTTTTAGAAATGAGGAACTGACAGTTGCCACTTCGGGTTTCTTTCACCTCTAAAAAGACTTGCTTATCATACAAAGGAACAAGAGGAGGAGTCTGGGAATGGGCAGGGGGAGTGGTGTATTAACCAGAACCCAGAAGAACTGAACATTCAGTGACTGGCTCTTAATGGTTACTGAACAACATCCATGTCAGATTTGACTCTGTGAACTTTGCCCTGTCAAGCCCAGAAGTTGTTACCCACAAATAACAGTGGAAGAAAGATAGGAAACTAAATATATCCCATCTAAATTTTAATATCAGTAACAGCCCATTGTTGAGCCCAAGGATGAGCTGTGAGACTCACAACACATCATCTCCAATCACTGCTAACCCTGCTGGTTTCTGCAACATCAACTGTTAACAGACCAATCTAATTTTGCCCCAGAGCTGACCAAAATTTGGAACATCAGCTAGTGTTTTGATGTATGAAAAATACTTTAGTACTCAATAGTTAGTGCTAGAAGCAATTTGTTCCTGTACAAAAGCTTAAAATTATTTGAGCCCAGTTTCTCTCCAGTTACTGTAAGGTTCAAGCACAGCTTGACTTCTTGCTAAAAAAAATTATTAACAGCTGCTCTCTAATTATATTTATTTCCTTTTGGAACTAATAGACTGTAGGGTTTGATGAATTGGTATTAGTTAATCACACCTCATGAAAATCCCATGCAACACAGAATTTCCTCCTGATTTTTGGTTGGTAATAAATTACACTAAGGTTGCCATCGATAAATTAATTTTGTGTCATCATCCAAATTTCACAACAACAAATAAGTACTCTATGAGTTTCAATTCAGTAACTTTGGAGAAGAACTCATAAGTAGAAGTGCTAATTTAGAAATTAGGCTTTTATAAATTAACCTCCTTCATTAGCACAGAAATGAGTTTTCTGGTGGAAAAAGTGCCTAAGCTATAACACTATATATGAAAAGTAAAGAACCCTACAGACACAACTAATTTTTTCTCAGATTCACAATTAATTCAATAGATTCTTGGTAAACAGACTGCTAGTTACTCATACAATCAAAAGGCTTTAATGGGACCCAGAAATAAAGATTATTAAACAAAGCAAACCAAAATTTTTGCTAAGCAGCTTGCCTTTCGTGTAGTATAAACACCTCTGAAATGCAGTAGCTCATACAACTTTGAAAATTCTTCCTCAAATAATGAAAAAAAAAAAAAAAAAAAAAAACAAACAAAAAAACCCAAAAAAAACCCCACCAGAAAATATCCAAGGGTATTAGACAGGCAAACTAGCAATTTAGCACTCCAAAACACACAAACACTGGGTTGGGCTCACAATGATGATCTGTTGTCACATACAACATACCCTGCTCTCCCAGCCTCCTCCCAACATACCCAGCCTCCTCTGCTGTCACAGCACTGTGCAAAGGCTCAGGATAAACAGCCCAGGCAAGGCAGAAAGATGCTGCTCACACTGTAGTTACGGATTATCCACTTGTACAAAGGATGAGCAACAGGTAGATGTATTTCCATGTGCTGGCTAAAGAATAAAAGGTTTCCATTCTCACAAAACTGTTCAGCTGATTAGAAAGTAATGTTACAATTGGAGCTTTTAGTGTAGGCATGTATTTCCTCAGTGACTTTCCTAGGCCCTCACAAAGTGGTGTTTTTCTATTTGAGTCCCATTTTGTCTTGCAGAAGGGGAGGCCATTTCTATAAACCTTGTAATTGAGATGACAAAAACCAGCACTTGGATATTTCCTCCCTGATTGCAGATGAGTGATGCACACTACCAAGGGCTGCTTGTCCTCTGTCTTCTGAATCTATAAATCAGCTGAAGAGATAACCCAGAAAACCTACCTGAAAGGTTTAAGTAGGACAATAAATTTTCTCAGCTGCATTACTGCAGCACATTCACTAAACCCAAGTGTCTGCTTTAGGACATTGTTCTGCCTTTAAGAGCAGAATTACACTAGACACACACATAATTGGATTGACAATTGATAATTACAGTGTAATTACTCTTTTGGCTTTTCAAATTACATTCAATGCTCATCAAGTGAGAAAACATTAGCAACCTAGTCCAAACTGATCTGGTTTCTATTGACATAAAATTCACCTCAGCATTGTGCCTGTCGTGGTTTAACCCCAGCCCTCAACTAAGCACCACACAGCCACTTCCTCACTGCTCACTGCCAGTGGCTGGGCAAAAGAAGCAGATAAAAGGTGAAACCCATGGGTTGAGATAAGAACAATTTAATAATTGAAATAAAGTAATAAATAAGTAATAATAGTAAGGGGAAGAAAGAGAAACAAACCCCAAGAAACACTAGTGATGCCCAATACAATTGCTCGCCACCCACCGACCGATGGCCAGCTTGTTCCTGGGCCACAATCAGCACCTCCTGGACAGCTCCCTCCAGTTTATACACCAACCAGGATGCTCCATGGCATGGAATACCCCTTTGGCCAGTTCAGGCCAGCTGTCCTGATCATACTTCCCAGCTCTTTGGGCAGCTGCTCACTGCCAGAGCACTGGGAACTGCCAAGTCCTTGACTTATGGTAAGCACTACTGGGTAACAGCCAAAACATCAGTGTGAACATCAGTGTGGTATGTACATTACTCTCATAATGAACTCAAAACACAGCTCTGGGCCAGCTCTAGGAAGGAAAGTAATTCTATCCCAGGTAAAACCAGGAGAGTGATTGACCAAAAGAAAGGCCCATCTCATCACAAAATACAGCAACACTCAGACCTAATTTTCGCACTTAGTACAGTCTCTTCCACCTACTGACACAGAACATAAAACAAACGAACAAACAGTACTCTGATATATTCAAAATAACTGGGTACATAACATAATACAAAAGAGATCATATTGTTAAGTGTTTCACAAAAAAAACCCCATATCTGGGGTTGCACAGCATATCTTCAGTAGAGTTTATACCTGTAACTTCCTAGGCATTTCTACCTCCATGATTGCATGTGCTTCAGGATTTGGCAAGCTCTAGGACTGGTAGATCTTATAAGCTCTTAACCTTGTTAGCAAGGAAAACAGTTTACCATATGATGACTTTGGGACTTAATGCAATTTCATTTACACCTGAAGATGCCCCGCTGTTGCCTCTCCTGCTCGCCTGTCTCACCATACTCATGCTCCTTTCCAACTTTCTCCTGTTAAAGCTTTACCCTGTACATTTGAAATTGCTTCTTTTGGGTCTCTGATACGTTTCTTGCTCCTCAAGGCAGATGAGCCCCTTCTTCCCTGCTCTTGGAGCTCAGAGTTTCAGGTGGACAGGCAGCTGTTGGCCCTACTGGGGTTGCATGAACTGTCAGGCAGCCACTGGCAGCAAGCGGGAGTACTTTGGATATTGTGGCCTGTGACAGCATAGGAAAACATAGGAAAACCAAAAAATGCAAGGCCAAGCAAAAATACCTTTGAAGATATCATGCATGTAAAGAGTCAAAGGGAAGCTGGCAAAGGGCAGCCAACTCTTTGCTACTGCAGTCAATCCCACCAGGAAATCCAGTTCTGCCTCTGTTCTAAACTTACTGAAATTGTTGCTGTATTCACCTTCGGCATCAAATCAAACTGCTTTAATGTGAGAAGATGGCTTCTGACTGAGCATAGCCAATTAATGCACATTTGTTGTTGCGACAATGCTCTCTTTATTACAGTGTTGTTCTTGCACTCCAGCAGTCATCCAGGTCTCCTTTCAGCCACAGGGACAGACTGATACATCATTTCCAACAGATGGCACTTTTTAGCCTCTTCATGTGCACAGGTGAGTGTGTGTACAAACATGTTTCCATAGTAACTGGAAACTGCTTTTGCAGAGCACTGCCTACCATAAAGCAGAGAACTACAGTTAGGCTGAAATTACATCATCTTGTATTTTAAAGACACTTTTTTTTTTTTTTAAAGCCACAGTGAAAATAACATGATCATTTCCTTTTCTTTATTACCTTGTGGTAAGAAATGCATCCTCGTGCAGAAAGAAAAACACTTCAGGGTAAATATAAAATCCATCAGGTATAGGGGGTTTGGTGACAAAAAAAAATTCAATACGACCTTTCTGATAGAATTCTATAGGAAGCCTTTATCATAGATGAATATAGCCTTGGTACAAGTACAAATTGAAGTTATCAAAAGTTAATTCCTGGTTTCTTGGAAGGTACTGTAAAGGGCATGTAGCCACAATTCCCAGGGGACAGGCAGGGCAGTGCAGCAAGGCTGTGCAGTCCTTCCTCACAGCCTCCAAGATGAAAAGACCGAGACCTTTGCTTCTCCAATAAAGCTTCTGGAATAGAAAGGCTGTAAATTCAAGCCACTGGGTAATCAAGGTCTAAAATACTCCTCTACATCTGGGTTCCAGAACATTTACTTCAGTTTGTTTTTCTGTCATGAAATTGCTGTCTCATCTTTGTCGATAATTTTGAGGTTTTTTTTCCAGCTCTTTTGTATTGATATTGTTTGTTTTTCTTCTAAGGAAATGATCTGCTATGTAATTAGGGGATTTGGGTTGCTGTTATTTATTCAGTAGTCCCCTTTGGTTCACTGGACCGCTATAGAGTTCTCCAAGTCTTCTCCATGCTCTGGGCATCAATTTTATGGCAGTTCCAATTATGTAGGCATTAAAAGGGACAGAATGTAATTTCTGTTATTTTTGTTCACATTTTCTGCTGATGATATTCCTCAGCTACCCCTACCTCAGCTTTGTCATTATCCTTGGTTTCTCCCTCTCACTCAGATCCAAGTCAATGTATCTTGTCTTCTAGTCTTTCCTGCTCTTGCTTTATTCCCTCTCTCACCCTGTTATTTTCAAGATTTCCTTGGGGGAAATTAGAGAGTGCTAAGAACATAAAGCAAATATGAATTGGTATTAATTTCTAATGTCATGGCAACAGCAATGGCTATTCCTCAGGTAGTCTTTTCTCCCTGATTTCAAGGAGGAAAGTGGAGAGGTTGCCCTTTACTTATGTGAGCAATATGCATTGTGTGCTGTGCTTGGGGAATTAATATTCAGTCATCAGAACCCAGCATTTAAGATTTCCAAAGTCAGCAACTTTTGAGGTGCTTCACCTGAAGTGATGCAATGTACTTGGAGTTGATAGAATGAAGTGCACCTGCTGCCTACTATAAAACACCTCTGCTCCTAATGAAAAAAACAAACATTGGAGAGAGGTGGTCTTACTGTTCACTCAGCAGAGCTCAGTCTGATCTGGTGGGGGGACCAGCTCAGCCCCATGCAAGAATGGAGAAGCTACTTAGTGCAGGGAAGGGGATTAGCACACAGTGTTGTGCTATGGACTGCCCACAGCTCAATCCTGAAAAGCTGGAATGCAGCAACACAAAAATATGATCTATGAAAATCAACATGTCATCACTGCTTCTTTATTCTCTGCTGGAAGTTTTGGTTGGCAGGTTTTGTCAGAGGACAACCTCCACATCTCTTATCTCTGTTATTTCAGCACACACACCAACATAACCCAGACCTTGGTGTCTTTTGGCAAAAATACATCACAACATAATGCTTGCCAATGTGTTTTAAATTGTATGCTGTACAATGAGCAAAGAAAGGAGCAGCCAGATTTGTTACACAACTGTTACACTGTTAACCACCTACAAATTTAGGGTCTTCATGACTCAACTCTCCACCATAGGGGCAACTTCTAGAATATTTTACAATCAATGTTTTCTTAAATGTGAGATTAAAGGATCAAAAAGAAAATAGTCAAGTAATAAAACTGAGGAACAGGGTGCAAGCTTCAAGTTTTGAACCAGAAAAGAAAGAGTCTTGAAGATGAGAAATAAGACAGACTCACAGAGTGGTTTGGGTTGGAAGGGACCTTAAAGGTCATCTGCTTTCAACCCTCCACCATGGGGAGAGACACCTTCCACTAGACCAGGTTGCTCAAAGCCCCATCCAACCTGGCCTTGAAGATTTCCAGGGATGGGGCAGCCAGAGTTTCTCTGGGCAACCTATCCCAGTGCCTCACTACCTTCATAGCAAAGAATTTCTTCCTAATAGCTGATCTAAACCTGCCCTCTTTCAGTTTAAAGCCATTCCCCCTTGTCCTGTCACTACATGCCCTAGTAAAGAAATCCCTCTCCAGCTGTCTTGTCAGCCCCCTTTAGGTACTGGAAGGCTGCCAGGATGACCCTAATAGGACTCTGTTTAAGTGGGAAAGACAGTGGGAAAGAGGAGATGCCAGACTAAGTGCTGTACTTCCTATTGTCTAAAGAGTTAGCCTCATCTTCTCAGTGGTCCTTGCAGTTGTTGTGTTTTCCCTTCTTAAATGTCATGAATTTCACATCCTTAGGACTCGTCTAGTAATTTGGAAGCTTTTATCTAATCATTGTACCAGGTCTCATCCTTACACTTGCCAACTCCTTTCCGAGAAACCCTGAGATATTCCACCTCTTCAAATTTGTTATTTTTTTCTTCAAACAAGTCTCACAAAGACAGCAGTTTGGCTCAGGCTGGTATTAGCCAAGTGTCTTATGGAATTTATTGCCAAGGAGTTAAGGTACACCACCACACCTCTCCAAAATAATGCTCCATGGAAAATTAATTCATAAATACAGATATTTAAGTAAATATATATAAACATTCAATATATTACATGCTGTTCAGAACTTATTTTCATACATGTATAACTTCTGTTTAGAATCATATGTTAAAACATCCCCAGTGGTCAGGCAGTATTTTCCTACTGTGCTGTAGGACAGCACAGTATTTTGCTCTCTCCCAGCCCAAATTACCCCACACAATTGCAACTAAGGACTCTTTTCAGACAATATCCCTTGCATTCAATTTGCTAAAACACCTTGAACCCTTTTTACAACAAACTAGAAGAATGCCTAGGTGCACCACACTCATCTCTCAAGGTAAATGAAGGTCCTTCCTTCTCTCCTGCTTATTAAAAACCCCCTTAGAGTCAGAAATTCCACGTGATCCTAAAGAAAACTTCCTGGAGACTCTTGACCTCTGAACAGCAGCACAGGTGCTTGCAATAGCATCTCAAAATCTCTCAACACAACTGCATTTTAAATGAACAAAAAACACTCAGAAACAAAATACATTTAAAGAATGCTTAGTTAGTGAAACCAGGTGCTATCCAAACTAATGGTGTCCCTAAAGTCCTGGAACCTTTCTGGACTAAGTGTCCAAGCTCTGGCTGGCTCCCAAAAGGCAAATGCCCTTGTGCCTGGGCAGTACTCACAGTTTAGCTGTGGCTTTTGCCTTCAGAGAAGTTGTGCTGTCAGCAAAGAAGAATCAAATGTTTAAACATTTTATACAGTCATAAGATCTGCCATCTTCACACAAGACTTATACACAATATCATATTCCCAAAATACATGATTCATGTTTAAATTCACTGATTTTGGTTTTGCCACTTCCACAGCCTAACAAGCTCTGAAAACATAATTACAGCTTTTTCCTCCATCATTAAAAATCTCATGTTCTAAGCACGACCTATCCATATAATTGTATTTGGAAGGAAATACACCAGGTCTATTTATCTACATACCTACTTGAATGTAGAAACCCTATCACATTTTTCCTGAAACAGTACTTCTCTTCAATGAAAGCATCATATCTTAAATATAAAAAGAACTACTTTTTTTTTTTTAATTGTCTAAGTGTACCATATATCCTTTCACTATTCCCAAGGAATGTGAGAGAAGAAAAGAATATGCAAGGCAAAACCATGAAGTGAACACTGCCAGTTCAGCATTCAAAAAGGAGTTGCCAAGAGCATTAATGACCATCTCTGTTAAGTGCTGTCCAAAATGGGAGCTATTGAAGTGGGGAAATTAAAGGCCCTGAACAAAACACACTGACCAACCTGACCAACAGAAGTTCTGCACTATGTAACTCTAAATTAAGTGCTGTTGAGGTGTGGGGAAAATCGTTAGCACACATTTAATCTGTTTGGACGCAGCTTTTTGTTTTATTTACCATATTACTCATTTCTATGATAAATTTCCACAAAATATAGGATCAAGCTCTAAAAGTTACCACAGATGTCACTTCAGCAGTAAGATATTACATATAAGCTCTTTTGTACTTGTTTGTAAGCAAGTTTGTAAATGCACCAAGTTGTTTTTTTTAATGGTTTCTTTTAATTAATTTTAATGACAGCACCGCTTCATTCCTTGCTGTAAGGAGGTGGCTGTTGGTAGATTGGGTGTGAAGAGGACAAAACACTATGATTTCCAGCACATCTCTAGCATCTGTTATGTCACAATACCTTACAGTATTTCATAGGAGTATCTATTGGCTTTAAAAATCACTAAAAAGGAACAAAGGTGACCTTCACCCAGCAGATGGAAGCCAGGCATCTTTCTATGCCAAGCCAGGTGTGGAGATAAAAAATTTGAAGGATCAAAGCACTTCATCAACAGCTTTTGAATGACAACAGAGGGGTTGTTTCCCCAGTAAAAGGGCTGTGGAAAGTCCACAGGCCAAGTTGCCAAGTTCCAGCTGTCCTGAGAGAGAGGAGAGCAGCAGCAGTGCTGGAACTGGACTCTCCTGGCAGGAACCTGAGCCAGTTTCTGCCTCTGCAGGCTATAAGTTTTTTGGTTCAGCAGCAGTGCAACTATACCTGGGCAGCTTTGGGTTTCCCTGCAATTCCAATGGCATGATGCAAAGGGCAAATGGCTCCAGCTACCAATTATTTCCCTTAATTTGCCAAGCACAGGGATACATCAAATTGTAATTGAGGCACCGAGGGGGCATAAGCCCTGGGAAAATGTGATGGATGCAGTCAACCCCCTTATCCAAACTAGCAGTGGTGTGGAAAAGGTCCCAAAGGAGATACAGCTTGAGCTGCAGCTGGGCCAAGAACTCCTCCAGAAACCTCACAAAGGGGCAGAGTAACCCAGTGAGCATCAATGCATTTTTTCTAGGACTGCTTTTCATGGACCTGTATGTGACCAGGATGGAAATTTATGGATGAATAAAACCAATCATGCTGTGATGCTATAAGCAATGGTCCTAAGTGAGGCCCTTTGAGCTCTCTTGGACTGCAGAGGGCTGTGCCAGCACCTCCCTCTGAGCAGGATGTGTCTCACCATTCGTGCTCTATACCCAAAGCCTCACAAATTCTCACTTTTATGGAGTTATAAGGACCATTGCCAAAATCTGAAAATGGAGCTTGGCCTGTGATTTTTAGTCATTAGACTCTAGATATTTCAAGTTTAAAAGAATGAGTTTGGGGACAATTCCCCTTCAGTCACTTATCTCAAGTTAGATGCACTGCTTTGAGCTTTGATGTAGGGTCTTACAAGGAATTAAGAGCTACAGCATCTTCTGAGAGCCCTGGTAATACAAGTGGCAAGGAGCATTAACTATCTAGTGAATGTCTTCTGATGAAGATTTCTGATCTCTGATCACAGAAATATTAACAATTTGTGAAGATTAATGATTTCTGAGGATTTCTGTATTTCTGATTACAGAAATATTAATACTTGTCTAGTACTTCCTACATGGAAGCTATCCTTTGGAAATATTTTTTTCCAAATATTTTTGGAAACCTTCCTTTGGCTGAAAAGCCATCCCAGTGAGCATACTCACCATGGAATTGCTGCAAATTTTTGGTCAAATATAGACTGCTCATCACTACTTCTGTTTCATTGCTTTATCTCTGAGTTGGACTAGAGAAGTAATTTTACATCAAAAAAGATCTGCAGGAAAAGCAGATAGTGGAAGGAAAATACCACTTAGACCTTATAAGAAGGAACCCAAGTACATACAGTACAATGGAAAATTATAATTTTTTAGATCAGTCTGCTTGTGAAGCAACTGGAGAGATTATTAAAATCACATCTGTAGTTCTTTGAACAGTGGTGTTATTTGCATTTCAAAGAAGCAAGTTTGACAGAGTTTATGGTAATTCTCTACTCCTACCTTGTAGCAGTCTGTTCCCTGTTATCACACTGCCTCCTTCCTGACCCTTCCCAAAGCTACAGATTTCTCCTTTTGGACAATAAAAATTAACCTTCAAAAATGAAGCACATTTATAATGCAGGATTGCTTAAGAGCAAGCTAGCATGAGTTGGTTTAGTAAAAAGACACCTCAGTATCAGGCCCTTGTTGTTGCCTATACTCTATTTCAGTGCTGTCACTGTGCTCTCCTGAATCAAGCTGGCCACCACTAAATACAGAGGTCAAAGCAAGATCACAATGTGTAACTCGATATTCCATGTGCATCTTCTCCTCTCCCATACACACCACAATTTATTCCTAGGGCAGGAAGCAAGAGTGATTTGCTCACACTTGCACCTGTCTGGGCCTCCTGTGCCATCATTAAAAAAAAGAAATTCCAACAATCCAGTACTTTGCCTGCAAGTTCAAACAATTCTTGTGTTTATTCCACTGAATTTCATCAACGGAGGAGGGGGGCAGCTTGCTGACAGCATTATGTTTCCTTCTCATTCCTCTTGTTTCTCTTCCAGTGTCTTAATGAAGCATTGCTGCAGGCACATTGTGGAAGTCTTAGCACAGAAATGGGACAGAAGGAAGATGCTCACACAAAGATTCACGTCTGCTGTGGTTCTCAGTCTCTGCTTCAGCATGCGAAATTTCCTTGTTGATGACCCAGAGGAAAGGGTAAAGAGGGCTGACCTAGGCTAGACAGACAGGCTGACAACCATTGTTAGCTGGACTCTTACAAGGAGATAAGCTAATGGGACCAAAGACAACAGTATTTTTGACCCTAGAATAACAGCTCCACCACCAGCAATACTCAAAGGAGGTGATGACTTCTAGGGAACATGAGTGGGAGGGAAAGGATTTTTGAATTATGAGTTAACTGGGACCCAGAGCAGACAGATCTGGAATATCTGAGAGCTGCTACCAACATAGTCCTTTCCCAAAACCAGGCAGAACTTGGCGCTGCTTGTAGAGGTCAAGAAGGCTGCACCTTCAGTCAATCTGCTACAGGAGCAGCTGCCCTGCTTTGTTTTCTTTCCTTATTATGGGCACAGATTCCTGCCCAGGACACCCTCCAAACTCTATCCAGAGGTACATGGCATGCCCTAGAAGTACCAAGACATTTAACTCCAGAAAAACCCAGGGTTTGCTCTAAGGCAGATGAACTCTAGACAGCAAGAAACAGTGGGTTATAAGACTGGCTAAGCTTTAACTCCCAAAAATATTTAATCTGATTAATTGCTTTCTGAAGAGAGTAGCAAGGAGTGGAAGTGACAGCAGTAGGGAGGACTTTCATACCAATACAAGAGACAGCAACTAATGTACTTAAGAACAATTTTTTTGAAGGTATGTTTTCAAACCATTACTTTATTGATCAGATAGTACATTGACAGATATATGAGAGAACTCAGAGAGACACAGGTGTTACATGAAAGGTTCATCTCCAATAGCTTTCCTGCTTACAAGAGCAGTTGAATCATTCATCTTATTACGTATAAGACCCTTGGTTTTTTAGGGCTGCTCTAGCTAGGTGGAAGAGGGAGCAAAAAAACAAAGCTGTAGCAAGCAGATTAAGCTTAAATCCAAGTTAAATGGTGTATTTAAAATTAATGTGCACTGGGTAACTGAATTATTTTGTTAATAAAACTGCATCTTTTCTTTAAATCTGCTACTCAATGGCCTTAACTTTCAGCAGTGCATTTCCATGGAGCTCCTCCCATATAGTTTGACATTTTAAAGGACCTCAGTAGTGTCTTTTGTTGCTAATTTCTTAACTGGGTGTTTACATCAAGCTGTCAGTGCTCTTCAGTACAACTATACCTTATCCCAGGGGGGGTCCTGTAGATTCCATCCTAGTGATTCTGCAGTGCACTGAGGTGCCCAGATCAAGTTCTCCAATCCAACCACAGCAGAATTTTCAAGACCCACAGGTACTTCAGCCAACTTCACAGCAGCATTTTAAGATATGCAACACATTTTACCAGAAGGATGTGAATGGAGAAGTGTCAGAAGGTGGAGCTTGCCAGGCTGTTGCAAGGGACTTCTCTTCAGAAAAAATGCTGGCAGCCTGAGAAGGCGTTTCCTCTTCATCTCATAGAACAGACCAAACCAGCTTTTAAAGAAATGCCAACTCCCCCTCTATAATAAATTCCCATCCAGAAGTCACGTTCTTTTTCCTGAGTGCCTCATTCATAGTGAGCAACAGCACAGCAGCAGACAGAGACCATTAGACAGCTATTATATTTTACTGCTAGTCAATCACTGATTGCACACAGGAAAAACTAATATAAAAAATGTTCCTACCAACAGCTGTTGGAAGGAAACATCACGGTCGTGGTGTCTAGACATTGTCAGGATGCCCTAAATCAGATTGTAAATGCAGGTCAGCACTATATTAACAAAAGTCTTACCAAAGTGGCTAAAATGTTGGCTTGCCATTAAAGGGGCTTTAGCAACAGCCATTCTGCCAACACTCTGAGCACAGCTCAGGTCCCATGGCTTTGGGGATTGCCACCAGAAAGGCAGATAGAAAAATTGAAGAGCAGAAAGAAGCTCCACAGCTTCAGTGGTAGGTGTCTTACTCTGGCCTTGGCATGGGCACAAAGAGGGTAACCTGAAAGGCTGAGAGTTTGCCTCCTTCTTGTCCCTGTGAAACAAGGGCCTCCTCTGCAAGGGATCCTTGCGGAGGAACTACTGCCATCACAGTACCTCCAAGCAGGTTTCCACCCTTCCTCCCCAGGGGCCCTAAAGCCAGCTGAGGTACACTGTTAAAATGAGGGGACAGCCCTGGCAGCAGGTGCTGCTGGGCATGGCTAAGATCCACCAAGCTGCTTCCATGTCTGGTTGCTGCAGGAGTCATCCTGATTCACATCTCCCCTTCCTTAAATCTGACAAAGGGTATTGGAAGAGGCAAGGTGGCACTAGGACCACACAAGTGAGAACAAGCTGCTGTAACAGGCATGGATAAAGACAGAGGTTTAGAAGGTTTCCTGAGCTGATAACAATGCACACAACCCCCTTTCTCTCCTGCTGTGCCACCCGTGGGGCTGGCAGCCAAACAGTGGCTCCCCAGGGGCTGGGAGCAAAGCACAGTGGTGTGAGGATGGCTGCTGGCACCACATGGCTCAGCAGAGACCAGCCATCTGCACACAGCCAGGCAGCAGCTGTGAGTTTGTAATAGCTACCTGCAGGGAGGGATTTTCCTCCAGGGATTTGTCTCGCAGTCTGCTTTGGAAGACTTACCGGCAGTAGGAAGCAAACATACTGAAAGATTTCAGACAGCTGTGGGGAATTAATAGGTGTTGGCATTTGCCAAGTCTGCTTATTACAGGGTCAGCAGTGAGCTCCTCCCTCTCCCAGCTGAAAGCACAGTGATGATGCACAGTGAGCACTAATGATACTCAGAAAGCATGCCTACATATCAGCCCAGAGCCACACAAAGCCCTTTCACAGGGTTTGGAGGTTCAACAGGACCTATGGACTCACTTGCTCCTTAATTCATTTTTCAGCCACCATAACCATGTAAAACTGCACCTCAGTGCACAGCAAATGTCATCCTGTGCACATTATTCCTTGTTCTAAAGGACAGCACTTGAGCACCATCCTGTTGTGCTTGGTGGGCTACATAAACACAGACTAGAAGAAGCCAAAAAAGGAGAACAGTGGCCTTTGACAGAGAAGCTTTATGATGTATAAGCTTCTTTTCACAGATTACACAAATGTTATGAAGAAAAGGACAGCACTTCTAATATCAGTGATCTTTAATCTAAGCCAAGAGCCTACTTGCAGGCCTCTAATACCTGGTCTCAGAGTGCTATGTACAAGAACTGCAGATGAATGAAATCACTGCACTGATGCTCCATATTAACAAATCTGAAGGAACTTCTTGTGTGCAATTATATAATTGTTCCTATTCCACAACCCCAATCTTAACACCTTTTCAGTTTTCCTTCTGTTATTTAAATAAATAAATAAATGACAATCTTAAATTACACTGGGTCAATTCAAAACAGGCTGTATTCAAACTTAACTAACAAGTTACTTTGGCAACCAGAAGTTCAACTACAAGAGCAATACATAAACTGTTCCTGCCAGCTAAAACTTCTACAGTAGCTATGAAAATCATCAGCTGCTGCAGCTGCATTTCCAGAACACTGAAGTCCACAACTTCATCATGAATGAAATGTCACCAAATAATGAAAACCATTATAATTAACTCTGCTGGACCTGTTGCTTATTCATTGTGCTTTGGTTGCACACAACACATAATAAGCTGGTTTTCTCTGCTAGGGATCCACATAATTTCTGCCTGTAAGTCAAAGTGACAGCTTTAGCATGGACTCCTGTTTTCTACACCTATGGAATCAGCCATTAAGAATTTCATTTATTTAGTCTGCTGGCAGAGCAATATGACTTCCTTCAATAACCTCTCCATGAAAGTACCACGCACAGCAATGATTAAAACCTACTGAACACAGAAGTTTTGGAAAAACCTGGGTTGTGGGAAGGAGATACCGAGGACTGTTGTGTTTTATTACCATTCAGAGAAGGGAAGGAAGAAAAATTTTTGACAGGAATAAATAGAATTGCAAGACGACGTTACAGGCCATGAAAATTAAAAAATAGTCTGACTCCCATCCCCATGAGGTCACCTGAATATCTGGCTTCTTTTTGAAATACAAACTTACATTAGCAGAACGTTGCTGCTCTGGGAAGTCAGCCTCACACTCAGCTATGCCAGAAAGGCTGACAATAGTTATTTGTGACAGACAGAGTTGATGATCACTTGAAAAGAAAGTAGTACTTGGGTTTTTTTCCGATTTCGGAAAGGTAGCAAGAGATAACAGTTCAAGGACTTTTCTGTGATTTTTTTTAATCTTCTGCTGGTGAGGAAATTACCTAATATCCTGGAATAACACTTTAATAAGAAGAAATGCAGTCAAGTGTCAGGGAGTAGTGAACCGTGCTCTCTCTAAAGATGTGCTGGCATTTAAAACTATTTCTAAATACATTGAGGTACTTTAGTTTTACCTTTAGATTGCCAGGTCAGGTGAGGAAATTTAAGCCCTCAGAAATAGAATAAAAAAATTGTTTTAATGCTGTTTGATTAAATAAAATTCTATTATCTAGAGGCTATCTGGTTATTTTTGAACAGTCAGTCATACATAATCCTAATTAAAGGCTATACATGAGTGGGGTTGATTAAGGTCAAGGATCATTATTATTTCCTAACTTCTGAGAATGTGATTTTGTACACTTCATCTTTTATTTTGGCACATTATATATATATTTTTATATATATATATATATATGTACGCACACAGACATTTTATTTCCTCACATCTTTCTTGTGGTTTACCTATGTTAACAACAACAAAAAAGCCCTTAGAAAGCCAGAGTCAGTAGTAGATAAATAATAGTCTCCCTCCTTTTCCAAGCATTTTGTTCCATCCTCTGTGCTCTCCCATACTCTTCCCATATATTTATGGTTATTTTCTGTTCATGTTTATATCTTCTTCCCTGATGCTTTCTAATAATGGCTTCTGATTTCTCTTTCTACATATCCTATTTTCCTTTCCTCATTCAGTCAAGATTTCACACACCCTTCTGAAACATGCAGACTTCTTCACTTTTTCCACCAGGCCAGATACTCACATTTACACAACAATTTAGTTTTGAAACATGCTTTGAACAATCCATGTTTTGATGGCACCCTTGGACATTAGATTGTATCATGTGCCTATTATATGCACAGTACACTCTATAAATTCAGACTCCATTAAATCTGTGACATACACTGCTAAGGTCATTTGTACAGCCATGACATTGGCAGTATCAAGTTATTAGGATTGAGATGTTTACACAAAGAGAATCCCAGTAAAGAAAAAAAAAAGGTGCTTCAGCAGTAATACCTGATTATAACTGATACAAAATACATACCTCATTAATTAGAGCATTAGTTAAGCTGCACAATGCAAGACCAATTATTTCTTTTCTTGCTATACCTCCTCCTGAAGTGACTCCAAAATTCTCTACAAAGGTAATTTCAGCACAAGTGTCTGAACATGAAGGCTCCAAAGCAGCAAAATCTGATCACTCACATGCATAGACTGTTAAATTAGCCACAGAATTTTGAAAAATCTCTACTCCGTCTTATTCATTAAATTAATGCCAATGGAGCTGGGCTGTGCAAGAGGTGATTACACAGTGGAAGACACAATGTTCAACACCTATTGCAATACCAACAGGTTGAAACAACATTACAGAAAGAAATACATGAGATCGTGACACAGTTTAACCATAAAGTCACGTCCTATACCAGAGGAAAACAACAAGCAATGATGATTACAAAAGCAGTTAGAGACTGGCATTATGATATTTAAAATTAAAAAACCAAACAAGCAACCAGTTTACTTCCAAAACCCAGTCCATTATAAGATTCAGAAAGAGTTTGTGAAATAGAGAGCCAACCTGAGACTTGCATTTAGTAAAATCATGAATAATTTGACACATGTGTTTGAGTTCAGACTTGAAAAACAGTTATCAAGCAAAAAGACTTGGGGGAGATCAACTGCAAAGAACTTGTGTCAATTTGCTTTTTTTTCCCCCCACTAGTTGCAGGGACTTGAAATGAGAATAAAGTTGGGGAACTAAGCAAGCATTCTCACTTAGGAAAGTTGCTTCTGAAAATAGATGGCGCATTTTATTTACTTATTTTTAAAAAGATTGCTCAGTGTCTTGGTATTCACAGCTGCATTTTCACTGGATCATCCCTGTATAACAAAACATCTGAGCACAGTCCTGGGAACAAAGTCCTGATCAATAATCTCAGTTCTCTGCTGATTTCCCCTGTAGGAAGACATTTCTTCTGCAATTATTTTCTCATCCACAAAAAGCAGACACAATACATAGATCCATGGGTAGGCAAAGCCTTTTCCAGTCGTTCTTTAATTAGTGTTTGTGAAGTGCTCCAAAGGCAAAGCTCTCACAGAGAAAACCATTATCAGCAGCAGCAGCATCTTTCATTTGACATGCTCATTTAGCTCACTAGAAATTACAGAACAGCACTGTTGCAGGTGACCCCAAAGGCAGGGCTGAAGGTGGATGCTCCTCAGCCCACCTATCCTTCTCTCAGTATAATTAATTGCCATCTGGTCTGATCTCAGTCAAGAGGCACCAAGGAGCTACTTGCACTAATCATAGTTAATATAAGCACACCTGCATGATTACAGAGTTAAAACCAGTACAAAGGAAAACAAGATTTGACTCGTAAAGAGGCTTTATGGTGCATTTTAAGTGTCAAGCAGCCTGATCAGGAGCAATTAAATAAATGCCCACAGTGAGTCAAGACTGTACATATCAGCCAGGCACAGGACTGGCCAGTGTTCATTGCTTAGTAGCTCTATGTAGTGTGCATTTATGTTTGTTTACAGTGCAGAGAGGCAGCAGCAGTTAACAGCTTGGCAGAAGCAATGCTTCACACCTTTCACATTTGTATTTTGAGCTGCTGAGGAGGCACTAAGAGCTGAACACCACAAGGAACTGTGATACCCAAACACCCTGTGAATAAAACCTGAAAGTGCAGTGTGAGGCAATGACTGCTATCTTCTGCCAAGAATCCTAGAAACTTGCATCAGTTGGTACTAATGAGCCAAACAGGTGAGTAACACAAATTCGGATGTGTACGACTCTCCTCCCCCATCCCTCCCTTGTTTTTGCATTGGAACAGAGACCTTATGCAGGTTGTACCTTCCCAACCTTTCTTTGTCCATGCTCAGACAAGCTGTGCTTTGTTAAAACACTTCCTGAAGTTTGTCCTCATTAGGTTACCAGTAGAAGCACCAACTAAAATGTAACACTATAAACTAACACCTCTAAGAATACTGCACAGCTTATGAAAAAAGTGGAACAAGTATGCAGTCAAGTTTAAAAAACACTTCACTTTTCCCCCACACTTTTTGCAGCATCCTTTGCATGATCAAATACACTTTGAGCCTGAGGAAGTCTATGACACAGGTCTGAGACCTCCCATATATGATTTCCTGTGATCATAATTTCATCTAGGTATGCAAAGGCAACTTGTCATTGATAAATTACATGTAAGAATTTCTGTTAATTGCTACACAGTCCTTGAGTAAATAAAAGAACAAAACAAAAAATAAACAAAGCTTGTGAACTTAATCATCACATAAGCCCATAGCTACAGTAAACTGAAGAGTAAATCAATTGACAGCTATTGTTACCACCTTTATAATTAAAGTTAGCCAGAAAAAGGAGAAAAAAAAGTCTTAAACCCTGCTGTTTTCTAATCATACTGTGACTGCTTCAGAGCCAAATCACCCTCACTTCTAGAAAAAAAATTCTACTGCCTGGTGAGAAGTTAAGGCAGGTGGATACATGGCGTTTGCATGGGACACAAAACTCTACAGCAACAACAGGAAAACTTAAAAGTTTTAACATATGGAATACAGCATAGTGGGGCACCAAACCTCTGCAATCAAGACTCCATAGCATAATTTGTAAGTCCACTGGGACACCACTGCAACACTGGCATTATCCAAGGGAGCAGCAGAATTCAGCTGCAGGTGGTTTAACTTGTGCATTTCTAGACCTGACTACAACCACATTTTGAGCTACAAAGACCTTTCAGCAAAGAGCTTTCTTAAACTATCTAATTACCACCAGTAGTTGATTAGTATCAAACCCAAGTGGCTTAGCCAGAAAAAATAAGCTTTAAAAAAAAAAGCTGCTTTAGTAGAGCTTAATACTGGAGCAGTTAAATTTCCTGTGCTTTTACAGTTTTGCCCATTTGTTTTCTCTTTGGATTACATTTCCTTGTAATGTAACTACAAAAGCCTAGGACAAAGTTTACTGTAAGTTCTCATTGGTTTTAACAAGCTTCTTTGCTAATTGATAAGAGTATTTTAAATGCAGTTATGCAGAGGGTAAAGTTAGTTTTAGTTGTACATCTAAGTCATAACCAGTATTTTCCAGCAATGTATGTGGTACAACTTAGACAGACATGAATTACACAGGATGTGCAATGAGTCTGTTCTAAATGTCAGAAGTATATTAACTGCAAAGAACGTATTTCTCATCTCTCCATTCTGAAGCTATGCTTTCACTACTGAGTAACATTCTTTTAGAACCCTATTTTTTTCAAAGCTACTTTAAAAGCTCTTGTTAGCCAGAACATTAACAAGAGCAGGCTACCCCAACTTTTATTTGTACCCTCTAAATGCTTTATAAGATATTCACCTTCAAAGGTCACACTTACCCCTGCCAGGAAGAAAACTGTTCGGAGCTGCCATGGTCCTTCACAACAGTCAGAAGAAATCATGAAACTAAAAGGGTCATCATTGACTCAGAACCTTTAATGCCAGATAGGAACATGACTCTTTCTGTCATATACTTCTTGCATAGAAAGCATTTAAAGCATTTCTTTACACAGTATTCCTTCTTCTTCAAGCTCTTTCATACTGATTTACCACTGTGCTGACACCCCAAGGCAGGTTACTTGAACCATTAACCCTGCACCCAGCAATGCCTGCTCACCCTTTCCCCTCTCAGGGCCATCCCACCTGACCCAGCAGCAGTCCTCCAGGTGCACCCAGTAACCTCCACCCACACAGCCCAGACTGCTATTAGTTCTGCTCTCCATGAAGAAGAAGAGAATGCTTTTTGGTTTTGTTAAAATAAAGCTCCTGTTTTTACCATCTCAGAGCTGCCAATGCTCAGGTCAGATTCCCTGCTCCTTGCAAAATTT
This sequence comes from Dicaeum eximium, assembly GCA_013396995.1. Lineage (NCBI taxonomy): Eukaryota > Metazoa > Chordata > Aves > Passeriformes > Dicaeidae > Dicaeum > Dicaeum eximium. Next base: position 55,717 of record VWZP01000623.1, read on the forward strand.
TCATTACTCTGAATGCTATTCCTTTTCTTTGAAGCTTGCATTGATGAATTACATTTTGTCATAAAGAGAGAAAAGGGAACTTCAACTGAATTGGCTTCATTTATTAATCTCACTAATAAACTACTAGCAAATGAATTTGCAGTGTTTCAATTAATATAGTCCAAGGAGGAATGGGAGATGAGAGTCATACACAGCCAAATTTGTGTTCCTCACATGTTTGTCTCATTACAAGTTTCTAGGCTTCTAGCTCAGATGTAAAACATATCACATAATCACAGAATGGGCTGGAAAGGAATTGGCTTGGAAGGGACCACAATGGTCCAACAACCCTGCTCAATCCAGGGCCATCAGAATTGTGTCCCGATGGTTCTTGAATATCTCCAGTGAGAAGAGATCCCTAGGTGTGCCAGAGTTACTCTCTCCAGTCTGGCTACTCACATTCAGGTGACACTTCCTGTGCATCAGTATCTGCCTGTTGCTTCTTGTCCTGTTGTCTGAGAAGAGCCAGAGGGGGAGACTCCACAGCATCTCTGGGTGATCTGTTCCAGTGCTCAGTCACCTGCAGACCCAGTGAGAAACTTGTTTTTGATAAAACATCAAACCCAGGGATTAAGTTTTAAACTAATGATCTTAAAAGTGTTCTCCTTTTCATGTTCTTTCTCTCTCAGCCTCCTCTCTTCTCCAGCTCATTCCTATCCAGATGTGTCTAGATTTTCTGTGCTTCTGTTTCACATGATACAAGAGGGCCTTGGTTAAAGAGAAACTTCCAGCAAAACAGCAGTTTGTATTTTGTACTATGCCTCTCTGCCCTTCTCCACACTGCCACCCTAGTTTTGGGTCACTTTCACAAGCAAGACAGGTCTTTCTCCTTCTTTACAGATATCCTTCTCAAGTATTGTTTGCTTGTTCCCCAGATTAAGTGTCATTTCCACATCATCTCCTCCATCCTCTCAGTATGCCATTATTATAGAGGGTCACCATGGAAATAGCTTCCAGGCAGATCCCTGTGCTAATTGTTGAAGATATCCTGATTTTTATTAATATCATACAATCACTTGGCACTTCAAAATTTATCAACAACACACTACCCTGCAGCAAGAACTCCAGTGCTCTGTCCCATTCCAGTTTGTACTCCCATGGCTCCAGCATCCTCAGGAAATATGATTTGGTTTTGAAGGACTGGGGGAAACTTTGGCAGTTGAGGAGTCACCACCAGCGGGAGAAATGCTGAGATAAATGAGCTGGCAAGAGCTCTGTATGGCTGCCTGCCTATCACACAGCAAATTAACTCTGGGCTGGGACAAACCAGGTCTCAACACTGAGGAACTGGTACTTTGTGTTTGAGCTACTTCTTCAGCAGAGGAGCCTAACCTTACTCTTGATGCAGCAATTTGAGATGCTAAACTTTTAGTCATCTATTTCCCCTTAACAAAGAGGAAAAAAACAGACATTTACATGATGTTAGATATAGAGAACAAAAGGAGAGCAAAATCCAGTATTTTTCTACCTATAATTCCAGTTTACCCTTCCACATTCACTCATTTCATAGCAGTAGCTGACAAATACACAACAATGACACAGTGACTGCTTTATTGCAGCAGACTTTCACAGTGATGGACAGCCACACCAGGTACACAGGGGAGAAAAATGACAGCCTAGGGATGCTCTAGTACTGCACTGAAAACACTGTGTCAAAGGTACCTTCCACCTACTATTTATCTGGTATTTGCTTCCACATACAATCAGTGGTTCCCAAGAATTTTTAATTTCACATTAAAGCAACTTATTAGTTAACAGTATCATCTTTAAATGACAGCTCTGTGCTTCCAGATGCTCTGGCCACATGACAAGAAAAGCTCTGGATGTCAGAAGGCCACATTCAGATTGGAGGCCAACACAACACATGAGTGTATTGCAATCATTCAAATCTTTGGCAATTTGTTTTTCCTCAGACACAATGGAAATCCTAACTGATCCCTTATCATTGCAAAATTATTCTATGTATTATGTATGATTTAGGTTTTGAATAAATGTGAATTAAATGTCGTAAGATCAATTATCACTCCTTATATAAAAAACAGTAAAAATTCATTTTGCCCTTTTCTGAAATTAAAAATAACTTCCCTCCAACTAACCACCATTGTGCAGTATTCAAAGTCTTTTGCTCTTCTTATTGCTTTTGACTTGTTATTATGTACTGATGGTGGCACTAAGAGATGTTGCAGGCAGAAAGTCCATTGTCATTTATCTTGTGCACTGCTTGGAGACAGCTACATTTCTTACTGAACTAGTGAATATAAATGGCACTATAAATAGACAGCAAAACCTTTAAATATTTTACTGCTTTGGGGCTGTCTAACAGAAAGCCAAATGCTTTTGTTCTTTTTGTCACTTCGTTGCTGATTTAGGAAGCCTTTCCATCAGCTCATGCAGTAACTGTCACAGAGGGGAAATATTGCCTTCAAAGATTTAATCTTAACTATATTAAAAGAATGGTGATAATGACCTGCAATCCCTACATAAATCTTTATCCAAAGAAATGGGAATGTTACATATTTATTTTCTGTAAAGAGGAAGCTCTTCTATTAATATTGTAATAATCCTAACAATGTTACAAATTCTATAGGTTCTAACAATGCTGATTATTATCTCAATTTGATAAAATATATGAATTTAAATAATAAAATTGAAGCATGGGGTTTAGCTTCTTTTTGAAGTAAAGGCTCCAGGTGACTGCATATGAAGCAAGAAACAGAAGTGTTCCACTACAGGGTACAGCAAAACAAGGAAAAAACTCCAGATCCTTGAGATAAGCTCCCTCCCCTCTTGTGCTCTTTATTTAAACTGGTAAATTCTCACTCAAGCTCTCTGTTCTAAGTTGGCCACAAACATTCACCAAGTTTAGTGACAGTGGAATCCATTTCAGCTTCCCAGTCAAACAGGTGACCCTTTTTACTGTGTCCTGTGCTTGGGACCTGCAGGTACTATTGGAAAAGACACTGAAAAAATGGGTGAATACATTGTTACCTGTAATAGGGGGCCAAGACATAAAAGAAGCTTAAGCAGCTACCAAGGGCACAATACATCTTTAATTGGGACACTAGTCAGCAACAAGGACAGCTTTTCAAAACTCCTCTGAGTTAGTGGTCCATTTTCCTTCATAGTTACATAAACCATAGTGATTTAATCCCATGCAATCAAGTAAAAACCTTTTTATATTCTAATTTTTCTCCCTATGGAAGAGGTTAAAATTAAGCTGTTTCGGTGGATGTCAAAGAGCAACTAAAAACTACACAATCTTATTTTTTCATCATCAAAATGTGACAATGGCTGATTACTAATTGGCAATATTTCATATTTGTTATGAGATAAAAAACTGTTTTATCACCACTATATTCCCATTTATATTTGGCAACTTCACAGAAAAACGCTAACATTCCCCAGCAATTTAAGCTCTCATTCTTGTCCTTGGGGGAGCAATTGTAATAGGTTTCATTGGTGTTGTCAGTATTTCTGAGGTTAAAGATGTTAAGCAACATTCTGTTTTTACATTTCTATGTTTTTATTCTTATGCAATTTTACTTGATGTAAAAAACCAAGTTGCCTCTCAAGGAGGAGCTGTAAAGCTACTTCTTCTATCCCTTGCAAGTATGGTAAAAGCCTTTTTTTCTTTAGGAATGGTAAGTCTTGCTCTCACTAACATACTTGTTGAATAAGTAATTTTCAGCTCAAGAAGAACAAGTGAAAGCAATTTAAACTAAGGCAGCCACACTGTGGTAAAACACACTCGTGTGGTTAGACTATGACAAGGACTGAAAAGATTACAGCTGTTTCTGAGTAGTTAGGAGACTTGGATATCAGTTTGAACTTGTCTGTCTGAGACATTTTGGGTATATTTAGGATTTTTTTAATTGAATGGGGGTTAGTGCAGAGACAAGCTGCAGAGGAGCCTCATCTCTTGCTACTTGCAAATTAAACTTCTCTAGAAAAAATTGCAGGGCAGATTGGACCTCAGAGAATTTGTACCAAAAAATAAACAGGAAAATCCTGAGCTGAATGTAACCTTACTTCTTTTCAGAACAGTTCAAATAGTTGTGTAGTTTGGGTCTGCTTTCACACAAAAAAAAAAAAAAAAAANGAATTTCCATTTGCCCTCCTCTTGTGTTTGCAATGGACAATTTAATATAACCCCTAAATAAAAGCATATGAGACTGGGAAAAACTACCTTACCATACCTTAATCACTATATATCAGAAATACCATAGAGTACATATTTTAAAAGGACATTTACTTTAGACATTAAAGGAAGAACATATAATAGGGAATGTAAAACATATTGATTTAAAAAGTTGACTGGTAATGTTAACCATATTTCAGTTAAATAACCATTGAAAATACAGCACTCCTCATATAAATTTAAAAAATACTGGAGTCATTAGGTATTATCTCATCCACTGTTTTGTGAGCAGTACTTCTCAAAGGTGTTTTACCACATGTGATGGGGAATGAAGCAGGATTTGACAACTATATTTATATTCTGAGACAGCATTATCGATAATAGATGAGATTGGCGCATTACGTATCCTCACAAGAAAAGGACAAGGAAAAAGATTCAAAAGAGTAAGCAAGGGAAATTCAGACTACATAAATGGAAAAACAAAATTCATTTTTATAATGGTCAGGCTCTGGATTAGAGCTCAGAGAAACTGCATTCAAAACTCAACCAGAAAAGCTCCGGGCACTTCCCTTGTAATTTAAAGTTTGCCCTGGATTGCACAGGGGGCTAGACTAGCTGCTTAAAAAATTCTAATCTACCAAAGTATGTCCTAGTGCTAAGTATTAATTTTTTCATTCTAAAAAATAACTGTGTTTCTTACGTGTACACCCACGCACACAATTTCTCAATCCTATCCCAAAGACTGACAAGGTAAATTAAATTATAAATGCAAAGAATAACTTTTATATTTGGAAACATATCCATACCAATTTAAAAGCAGGGCAAAGAGAAGTGTGGCAAAAACTACACAGGATTAATTAGTTGTGTCTTTACATAACTATTTGGATTAATTCCAGTGTTTTTCTTCCCAGATTAACAAAAATACAGACCTGAGGAAACATGAAACAGCACATTATATTTCAATATTTTTCTCTCTGTCTTTTCTAATTCACAATTATTATTATTATTACAAAAGTCACAGAAGAAGATATAAGAACTACAGGCAAGAAAAAGAATCTTTACCAGCTCTGAGTATTTTAAAGTAAAGCAAAACAAACCAGGAGAGAACACAAATAAGGCATTTGCAAATAAGTCAGTTAAAGTGAATTTTGGATCTTTCCACAGAAAGCTTTTAGAATGGGCTCTCTGTGAGATAATGTCAGCTGTGCAGAAGCCCTCCTTTGTAGATAGCCTTATACTGAAATTTATTATTTCCTAAACTATCTTAAACAGTGAAACTACTCCCTTCATTGGACATTGAGAAATCCTGCTGCCTAGCTGTAAGTAAGTTTTCATGGGAATAACAGATACTCCTGACTAAGGATATGGCTGTGCTTTACTCCCTCAAGTAAACCACAGTAAAGATTTATTGCTTTTGTAGCTATAGGTGTTAAAAAATCAGCACAAGCATCAAAATCTAGTTTAGAAACTGTATGACATGTAAAAAAAAATCCTCCCAGGGTAAAGAATAGTAGAAGGATTACATTATACAAGGCAGAATGGATCAACACAGGGGAAGGAGGAAAGAAAGAAGTAGCCGCAAATTAAAGCTGTGTCACACATAAAATTAATCTTCCTTTTTCTTATAAGCAGCTTTCATGTTTACAGCTACAGATGCAAAATGAAAGAAGATAATACTAAAGCAAACTATTCCTAGGAAATTAAATAGCCAACATGAAAACAGTCCACAAGTATATTTATGAATTTTCACATAAATAATAAATGAAAATGGCAAAGCAAGCAATAATGATTAACAGCACAATCAAATAATTTTAAAAATCACCTGGAGTTTTGGTCCTCTCAGTTACTTTCATCATTAAAACAACTGAAATTATATTGCTTTCAAACAATAATGCAAGAATATAGTCTGAATGATAATATAGTCTGAATTATGTATGAATGAGGTATGTTTTTTATTATTTTCAAAATTAAATCATGTACATGGTATATAAATCACTTGATTTATTAGTTAAAAAAAAAAAAAGGGAAGGTATAGTTTTTCAACAAAGAATTGTTCTCACGTTCTAGACCTTCCTATATTGCCCAGAATGCATAATCTTGCTAATAGATCTTGCTACTGTACACCTCTCCATTCCACATTTAAAGTTCCACAATAAAAAAAAAAAACTTTGGTATTATCTAAAGAAATATTATGCACATGACTGAGTTATTGCAAGACTAGGACAATACAACAAACTTGAGCAATGAGGTAGAAGATTCCCTTCTGTCAGAGGAATACAAACAGTACTATGTCATTGAGTTCGGTTCATAAAGTCCTCACCTGACTGTAGCTATTTCCAAAAATGCTCATTGACATTCTCTGGAACCAGACTGGAGCAACAGGATCCTCTTGAGAATGATTAGATGTGGAAATCCACCTTACAGGTATCTGAAATCAAATGAGATTGTCTTTGCTGGCCACAGCTACATAAATGAGCAGAGTATCTGTTTACATCTTATTCTGTAACAAGCAATTATGTTTTTTACCCATGCATGTGTAAGATTGCACTTGAGTAAGGTATGCCCTCTCTCCCCTGCTGCATGACCTGCATTAAGCATACGTTCCTGAGAGACATTTCTGCTACCAGCTTGCTCTGTGATAGCTTATTTTTGTTTTTATTATCTGTGATAGATTTTATTTTTGATTGAAAATTAGCTATTGGTATTGACACCTGGCACCACATGATTTATAAGTCACAGGGAAAGAATAAGTCACGGAGAAAAAGTAAGGAAAGCATTAATATATATATAAAGTTTAGCACCTGAACCACTGACAGCACTCAAGATGTCACTCTGTTAAAGTGTTAAGAACCCACTAAGTGCAGCTTAAGGCTCTGATCATATCAATTCTTTTACTCCACCCACACAGAATCTTATCAGTCACTCGGTACTGTGCCCCATTTTCCAACCAGACATGAAGGAAAAGCATGAAGAAACTACCAGAAAAAAAAAAAAACCCAGCCAGTATCAAACGTCTCCAATTTTGCTTTCCTGCTAAACTCTCTCAATGCCCCTCCCTAGGTTATCTATTTGCTGTTGCATGGGTGAATTGCACTGCAGAGCTGATGAGGACAAAAAGTCTTAATATGGCATTCTGTGCAGTTTGCCTCCTACAGTTTGCAGGCAGCTGGAAAGGCGTGTCCAGAGTGTCTATGCATGACTGGTAAAGTACTTTTGTGTCAATGTCTGTTACAATGTTTGAATAAACATTTTATCTTTCAAAAGTATAAGAAGGTGAGCCCCTCTCCAGCACGAGCACAGTTGTGTTTGCACATGTATTTTTGATTGTGTATTTCATAAGATCATTAGCAGGCACTGCACAAAAACAATTAATGAACTTACCATTAAATTCAGTTTTAGTAACTAAGTTCATGACAAAAGTTTACTTCTGTTTAGGAACTAGACATATATTATTTCTGTTTGAATTGGATAAAGGCAAGGTTAGAACTGGACAATCTTTGACAATCCCTTCCAACCCAAAACATTCTGTGATTCTATGAAATGTTTCAACAGCAGAAATATTTTACAGTATTTTCATTTTTTCCTTTCAGCAAATAAAAATACTATAAACATTTGAAATTAATTCCCTTCATTGGATGCAGAATACAGGACATCATTCTGTAAGTTGTTAAAATAAAAGTTACTTTTCAGTAGATTACAGCACAATTGTGCTCATTTCATGCTTTATTGAACAATGGTTCATATAACAGTATATGCAACTAAGAGATGACTTCTTTTTAGTATCCAGTGGATCTAGAGCTACTGCAGATGGATTAAGATGGTTTAGATTTATATCAAAATAATAAAGTAGCTTAAATGAATTCAGTATTATAAAAGCTCCAAATCTTCTGGTGTTAATTAGACGCAATCAGTTAAATACATCTTTGTAATTACACCTAAAATTAGCTCAGACCCTGCAGGGAGTCTTGTAAACTTGTCACTGTGTCAAGTTGAAATCATTTACAGCATTCAAAATTTCACTCAAATCTTCAGTGATTATTTTAGGAATGTAAGATTTGAACACAAAAGCAGAATGAAATCAATCTGAACACCTGCCAAACTTCAGTTCTCAAGATCTTCATCAATATAAAAATTGTTTTAGAAAAATAGTTCAGAATATCAAGCAGATAGGATATTTGCTCCTTCCAATAACTCTGCAATAGACCCAATTTTAAGCTAAGAGATCCCTACTGGAGACCATTATACTGAAATGTAAATATTACAATTCCATTTATCTGAAATGTTTGGAAAGCACACAGGCATTGTTAGAAATCACTGCAGACTACTCCTGTCAGCTGGCAAGAGAAGACAGCACAATTTTGATTAGACCATGTGAAACTTCATTCAATTCACCCTTAAACTTTGTTTTTTTGAACTGCAGATGCTAGAGACTGCCAGCACAGTAGGGAAAAGCATTTAAAATGAGTTCTCTTCCTTTTAGCAACAACTGTACAGTTATACATACATGAATATACACGAGCAGGTAAATAGAGTGTATTTGCAACAGCAGCTACAACCTTAAGAAACAAAAAAAGGTGTGTGCAGAAGAGAGAATTGCTAAGTGATTTTATTATTTATTCATATGACAGTATGTTTTTCTTCCTGCCTAATACCAAGGTTAACTGTATTATTGAAATGTGTGCAGCATTTTAATAAATGTTTACATCTGTAGGTCCAAGGTAGCCAGAACATTCTCCTGGGACAAAATACAAACGTGCCTTTAGTTAGACAACTTTCTCTCCCTGAGCACTCTTTCATTTTCTAATGGAGACAAATAGTGGTGAATAACTGAAATCTTCTTAAAACACTGTAGTATATTAAAGGAGGAAAAAAATTGAAATTATTTAATCTCAGTTTAAACATTGATTTTCTGAGGAAATTACAAAATTTGTATCTACAATATAAATGAAAAAAAGAGGGGTTACATGTATCTGGAAAATGGTTTCATGAAGTGCTCTGTACGTGCAAAGCCCAAATGGCCTCTGGCATTAGCGGAAATCAAATGCAGAGATCTCGGTTTCCCTTCCCTTTTTCACTGTACCAAGTACTTTTGTAGCAACCCAACCCTGCAGATGGTTTTCATACTGCAGGCATGATTGCACATAACTGCCTGAAGTGGACTGTGATGTACATTTTACAGCAGGTAAGAGAGAAGGAGAGGGGTAAGATAAGCTTTTAGAGATCATAGGCGTGACCAAAACTTGTATGGCAAATGTTCATCTGAGTCAAATAATTCCCTCCACCATGTTGGTTCAAGAAATGTATCTTTACTTGATATAAACATATGCAAGGCAGTTTGAAATTAAAACATTTCCTGTACCTTTGCAAAAAAATTAAAACATGAGGTAAAATTTCCTAATTCCAAGCTAGCAAGTGTTCTCAGCATTGCAACGTAGCCAAGTTTAGAAGAAATATAACATCTAGAGTATCAACAGTACTGCTAAGGCACAGGTGGTAAGTAATTTTTCTAATAGGAAAAAAAGTAGCAATCAGTATACCAGAAGTCAAAATCCGATTTCTCCAATAATTAGCTGGAAAGATGGTAGGTGTCTGTATGTGGTTTATTACTTTACAGCTTAGGACACTGCATGTCTATAAGTATACAGAATTAAAATTTCATCAAAATATTTGTCTATCTAAAAACAGAAGATGCCAACCTGAGAGGCTTCAGACAGAAATTTTACTAGCAGCTTCCTAGAATCTTGACACAAGTGAATGAAGTCAAATCAGAGGGAAAAAGCAATAGCTGAGCTGTCTGTTTAAGCAGCAGCAAGCTTACTGACCTTGCAAAATGTCAGCAAGTGCAGAGATTACTTCATGCACTAGTAGTCCCATAATGTTGTTTTCACTCCCTCCTTGCTGAAGTTCACATCTCCTCTTAATACTCTCCCAAGATCCCATATGCATGATCTGAGGGGCTGCAGTCACAGACATGCCAGGACAGAACTACAGCTACAGCCACGTCAGAAATCACGAAAACCACAGTGAATATTCTCATTACATTTGTTACAGCTCAGAGCTCTGAGTTCACCATAAGAAATCTGTATCAGGGAAGGGCTCAGCTTGCACAGTGACAGCCTCACCCAACATCCAACTGTCCTGGCAGCAGGCAATAGCAGATGCCTAAGATAGATTTTAAGAAAATAAAGGTATTTATCCTTCCCAATATAGTTATCTGGTCACATGAATCACTTGTGGTGCAAGAAATTCATAGTCACAGAAAGACTTGGGTTGGAAGGGACCTGAAAGATCATCTAGTGAACTTCATTCATAAATTCTGGGGTTTGAGGTAATATCTTTAACATTTATCAGCTATTGACAACAGGTCAACAGCTCTTTTTCATCTATGAAGCTTTCTAGTTGCTTTTCTGCATCCATATAAAAACTGGTCTTTACAACACATTGCAGCAGAGCTCCCCAGTTTCTCTATATAAGGCACAGAGAAATTTCTCTGCTTTTTTAAATCTATCTCTTTGTAGTTTCGTTTTATAACCCTGATTTCTTGGAAGCAAAGCTAATACTTAAATGACAAACTCTGAAGTAATTATCCCCTCTTCATCTTTTCCATGCATTGTTATCACCTTTCCCTTCCGTTTTCCCTCTTCCAGACAGAAAATTCCTGGCCTTTTGCTCTTCCTTTCATTCCCATGGTACTAAATGGTCTTTGTATCCCAGACACATGGAGTGAGGAGGTCCTACCCATATTGTAGCACAGGATCCTTAGTTAAGATGCTAAGGTCAGAGGAAATCAGGCACAATTTCACTAGCAGCCCATGTCCATTTGTTGGAAGCATCCCTAGGGTGTAACCATTGATGGTTTGCTCAAATAAGAGTCTTCTGATTAAGCAAACACTGGGCCTGCAGCACCTTCAGGGCTGGACAGTGTCTTTACCTGCCATTCAGGGTAAATTGTAACTTTTCAGCACAGACAGAACAAACATGAAAGCCAGGTGACCATCCAACAACAATGCTGCTTGATAACTTTCCATGATTGTTCATTTCATGGAGTTATCATCCTGAGACCACTGGTGAAGGAAAATGCTCGGGATAATGTTTGTTCCTAAGCACAAAGGAACTAGGCAGTGTTCATTTTCCCTCTTACATATCCAGCTCTTCCCTGTGCTCCATCCTTGTGCAAATCAGTGCACAGTTCACTGCACAGGGAGGAATCCATTCCTCAGTTCTCAGCAGGACCTCCCTCTGGGTCACTCACAGAGGGCATTCCTAAGCAGTTACCTTGGCAAGGCAGAGAGGAAGGAGTCTGACAACGACTGGAAAGAATAATTTCCTCCCAACAGCTCAGCTTTTGACAGCCTAAGTGTGTTTTCTTATCACTAGCAGTCTTGTACAAAATATACAACTCACAGTGCATATTCTCTACTGGCTACCACTACTGACTAGATTGAAAAGCTCCAGACAGAACATACTCACCACATTCAGGCAGGTCTCCTGGTTGTCTGACTGGAGTGGACTGTCCTTGAAAAATCAAATGGGTCTTTAGGGATTTTATTCCAATCTCCCTGTGGATCTTTAATGGACACTTGAGATATCTTTAGGGATTCGGTTTCCATTAGAGAAACATTTCTCTCCCCTTTCCCCTACACCCAATCTTTGTTTGAAACACCTGAGTGTAGAGACTTATTTTTGCAGTGTTTCAAAGGATTGGAATATCACAAACCCTGCTCCAGTATACAGCAATAAGGAGGTGAGAGTGTGGAATGCCAGATCAGAATATTGATCCCTCTAAACCTCTGCCCTTTCTCTGATTAAGATCAGATTTTTGTTTGTTTGTGTGAAAACTTCTCTACCTGGATAGAAATGGGTTTTTTATCCACTAACTGGAAAGTGAGGTATACCCTAATCAAATGTTGCCTACAGCAAACAAAAAATATTTTCACCCTCAATTCTTTCAACCCTCTGACTACTGCACTGATTTTTAAATACATAGTCTTTTATATTTGACACTAGTATTCATTAATTTTCTGTACACATACTTCATTCTAGTTTTCACTTAAATGTAATCGCAGAGTATCAAATAAAAGGAGAATACTATTTTTTCCAGATGATTCTGTAAGTAACCCTACCACTAAGCTATTAAAAATTAGTGAATCTCCTATTCAGATAGAAGTTCATCTCATAATAGAAAACGGTAAAATTTGTCTCTTAAACCAAAAGTATACTGAGGCAATCACTATTTCAGCAACATATTTCTTTTCAGGAAATTCAGTCTGATTATCAATGAAAATATAGCAGATCACAGCCCTTTTTATCCACCCCAATAAAGCCTTTTAATTCTTTCTATTTCAGAAAGAAACAGAAGTTTTGGAAAGACACAACAGTTTAGGCTAAGAGATTTGAGAAAACACACAAAAGGACATGAAATTTCAGCATAGAATTTACAGTCTATCATTTGCACCACTGAATGTGCCATTTCTATCAAATGAGTCATCACTGAGTGCTCAGTTCAGCTCACTTTAGTACAATTTATTTTTGTAAATGAAGATCATATTATATTAAGAAACCAGGAAGGCAGGTCGATGGTAAGATCACATACAATAATATTTTGCATAGTTTGAGGAAGGACTATCAGAGTTAACCTGAAGTTTACCAGCTTTATTTTAAGTTTTGAAAGTCGCAGGGACATAATGCCACAAGTTTTTCTCACTGTAGCAATACAGATGGAATTGATGAAAAATGAGCTTATGAACTGCAACAAAGTAAGTACTGTCTATGCAATAATTCTGCCAGAGATCAAAGGACACTTGTGTTGTACCACAGGACTAAAAATAAATTAGTTTTCCTAGGAAATTGTCTTCATCAGATGCTTTTAAATTCATCCAGAAAAGCAGAATGTTCTTTGCATGACAAGAATTCATAGGCATTCATCACAGCTATGCTAGTTTATTCAAAATAAAGCACACTATTTCTCAAGCAATATTAAGGGCCTATAAACCAGGAGCTTTTTTTCTAAGTATAATAATTCATAGAATCACAGAATCTCTAGGTTGGAAGAGACCTTCAAGATCAAGTCCAACCTATATCCTAACACCAAACCTACCTACAACCAAACCCTGGCACCAAGTGCCACATCCAGTCTTTTTTTAAACACATTCAGGGATGGTGACTCCACCACCTCCCCAGCCAGATCATTCCAGTATTTTATCATTCTTTCCCATAAAAAACTTCTTCCTAATATACAACCTGTATTTCCCTTGGCACAGCTTAGGGCAGTGTCCTCTCGTTCTGCCAGCTGCTGCCTGGAGAAAGAGCCCAACCCCACCTGAGCACAGCCACCTTTCAGGGAGTTGTAGAGAGTGATAAGGTCACTCCTGAGTCTCCTTTTCTCCAGGCTCAACACCCCCAGCTCCCTCAGTCACTCCTCACAGGGTTTGTGTTCCCAGCCCCTCACCAGCCTCGTTGCCTCCTCTGGACGCGCTCCAGCGTCCCAACGTCCTTCCCAAACTGAGGGGCCAGAGCTGGACACAGCACTCAAGGTGCCCTCACCAGTGCCCAGTACAGGGGCAGAATGACCTCCCTGCTCCTGCTGGCCACACCATTCCTGATACAGGCCAGGATGCCCTTGGCCTCCTTGGCCACCAGGGCACACTGCTGGCTCATGTTCAGCCGGCTGTCACCAGCACCCCCAGGTCCCTTTGTGCCGGGCACTGTCCAGCCACACCATCCCCTGCCTGCAGTGCTGCAGGGGGTTACTGTGGCCAAAATGCAGGACTGGGCACTTGGACTCATTAAACTCCATCCTATTGGACTCTGCCCATCCATCCAACTGCTCCAGGTCTCTCTGCAGAGCCCTCCTACCTTCCAACAGATGGACACACGCTCCCAGCTTAGTGTCATCTGCAAATTTACTAATGAAAGACTCAACCCCCTCATCCATGTCATCAATAAAAACATTGAACAGAGCTGGCTCCAGCACAGACCCTTGAGGGACACCACTGGTGACTGTCCCCAGCCAGTTCCTAACCCAGCAAAGAGAGCTCCTGTCCAAGCCACAGGCTGCCAGCTTTTCCAGGAGCGTGCTGTGGGAGACAGTGTCAAAGGCCTTGCTGAAGTCCAGGTACACAACATCCACAGGCTTTCCCACATCCACCAGGAGGGTCATTTGGTCATAAAAGGAGACCAGGTTGGTCAAACACGACCTACCCCTCCCAAACCTCTGCTGGCTGGGTCTGATGCCCTGGCCATCCTGTAAGTGCTGTGATGACTCTCAGTACAAACTGCTCCATGACCTTACTGGGTACTGAGGTCAGGCTGACTGGTCTATAATTACCAGGATCCTCCTTCCCACCCTTGTTGTGGATGGGTGTCACACTGGCCAGTTTCCAGTCCTCTGGAACCTCCCCAGTGAGCCAGGACTGTTGGTAAATGATGGAGAGCAGCTTCGCAAGCTCATCTGCCAGCTCCATCATCACCCTGGCATGGATCCCATCTGGTCCCATGGATTTATGAACATCCAAGCAGCTCAGCAGTTCTCTGACTGTCTCCTCCTTGACAACAAGGGGACCACTCTGTGCCCTGACACCATCTACCGACCCAGGAGGACAGCTGTCTTGAGGACAAGCTATCTTCCTACTAAAGACTGAGGAAAGAAGGCATTAAGCACTTCCACCTGCACCTCATCTGCGCTTCTGAGAGCTAGCTCCAGTACATCACTTTATGTCAATTTTTAAGAGGTCAAGAGCATAGGAAAACAGAAACTTATAAGGAAGGGATGTGTGACATATTATAATAATATTTTTTTTTCCAATTGTTGCCAAAAAATGTATATTAAAGTAAGGCTATTTTTGATTATTTACAGTCTCGTTCTTCCCAGAAAATGTCTTCCTTTAAATGAGACCATTTAGTGAAAAACTGGTGTCTGTTTTATGGACCATGTGGACTCAGTAACCACTTCTATGAGCCCTGGGAGGTAAAGAGGATGATTTGTAATGGTAACGATCACTTACTGAGCTTAGATAAAGTACAGCTTTAGGTTTAAGAAGATTTAGTGAGAAAATGGAACCAACCATAAAATCTCAGAATAAAGGTCTGTCTAGGTCAGTGTACTGGACTCAGTAACACCAGTGGAGGATCCCTAAGGAAAAGTAGAAAGAAAATGAGAAATATATTTCCCAAGAATTGACACCTAGCTTTTAGTTTTTTAGTCTAAAATTTCCTGACCACAGCTGACATCTTTCTTTTAATAGCCTAGGATCATTTTTTCTTCTATTAATGTATCCAATCAGTTCTGATCATCAGAAAACTTTTAGTATCTGCAATAGCCCATGGCAAGGAATTACATAGCCTAGCTCTGTGTATGGGTTTTTTTCCTTTGTTTATTTTCAACCTGCCATAAGCAATTTCAATACATGTACATTAGTATTAGAGTAGCCATGGAGAACAGTCCTGACAGCTCGATTTTTTTTTTTTTGGCCAAAATTCACTTCTATTTTATGCACTCTTGAATTTACCAGCACAAGTCACCAGAATGGAGTGGCACAGGATGGTTTCCAGAGTCTTTGAAATGGCTGGGGTTTGTTATTTCTCTGAGAATAAATTGTTCTGAGTTGTCATATCAGTGCCATACAAAGAGTTCCCTACCTTAGATGCTGTTGGATGGCAAGCCAGCTCTGAGTGCGTTATCTTTGCAGCATCACTGTAAGCCATCATTGTTTTCTACCACATTTCTGTCACCTGACATCTCCTCTGTTAACTGCTTTTCATGCGAGTCTCTTCCCACTCGCGTACCTGAGTTTCTGTAAGGCGCTGCTGAGATCCTCCTGAGCCATAAAAATTACTTCCTCTTTTGCTTGTTTTTGCCAACATTCACCTTTTTTCGCTCATATTATAAATTTGTATTTTCCTAAAATCAACATTTTATTATCTGCTTCAACTACCGTGAGCACCTCTTTCATCATTTCAGTACTACCTTCAAATTTCATTATACTATTATCAATACCCTCTCTGAGTGCTTACACAAGGAGGCATTTAATAAATTATTCCTGATACTAATTTCCAGACAAACTGATGTTACTCATTGCCTGTTACATTAACTGTTCTGGCTAGCTTATTACTGTAACCCTATTCAAGCTATTTCATACTCAGTTTCAGCTAAGGTTTTATAGGAATTTCAATAAAATACCAAGCTGTGAATCTTTTTTATCCCTACCTTCTCTCCATCTTTTATATTTTTATCAAGAAGTAGCAGAATTCCCTATTGGCAAGGTACAATCCTACTTATGAAAAGATGCAAAACAGTGGATATTTCTAGTTTACAGAAGAACTATTAGATATATCCTGTGATATATTTCACATGCTGAAACACTGAAAATCAGTATCACAGAAAATTTTTTGGAGGGTAAGGTATCGTTCCTGTCTAGATATTGAAATGTCTTACCTGAGCCTAACTGTTAGACCAACTTAACCTAAATCAGCCTTAAAGCTGATTTAGTTGAATCAAGATATACTATTGACTAACAGCCTTAAGCATCAATTGCAAATGAATTGCAATTTCACATTTATTTCCTAACAAATAAACTGATATAGAACAGAATTGAACCATAGTAGGTAACCTGTGTGGCTTTGGACCCACTTCATGACAATAATTTTAAATTCCATTGTAATTGTAATAATATTATCAGCTACTCTTTCCCCTTTCTCATCTCTGTTGTACATAGATATCTAGTCCTTCCCTTCCTCTCCTGGGATCAACCACCTGATTAGTGCACTCTTGGATCAGACACACACCAGCTGCCTGATGTCCATTCATCTGAGCTCTTTCCTGGCAGATTGGTTCAGTCCACCAGTTTAGTGGAAGGCAACCCACTGCCACTCATCAATCAACTAATTTTTGTGTTCAGCTTTGATACCATATACCAGATGCCACTGTCTTCCAATAGCTGGTTTCCTCATTTTTACGTAGTCATATAAAACCTCTTTCTACCTTCAGAGTGGATGTTCACAGAAAGGAGAATTATCTACAGGGAATTTTGTGTAAAAAGGTTCCACTCACTGTTGATAGCTCAGAAGTCCTCAGGTCCCCTTAGAGCATCAAATCAATGATTCAGTGCATGAGAAAAAAATCATGGGAATTTGAGTCATCATGGCAGTAGGGTGAGATGGTGATTGCAGACCACTTGAGTTAGGCTTCAGCCCTTATCTCTAACCCTACACTCCACACTAGTCCCTCCATGCAACTCTTCTCACTAATCCCTGAAGCAAGCCCCCTTCATCTTGAAACTCCTAAACCATATTCCCGTGCACTAACCTCCTAGCTCTGGCCCAATTCTGACCCAGCAGCTCCAACTCCAGCCTGTTTGGCCATTGGGAGGCAGAAGAAGTGCAGGGATTTTGAGGTCATGGGGAATTCCCTGCTGCCCAATTAATTTTTACACAAAATGGTCTTATTCTCTTTGGATGTGTGAACAACTGTGATGTAGGGCTCAGGTCACTTTTCTTATACTGCAGAAAAAATGGGATCCCGGCACTTAATTTCTCAAACTGAAGTGAATGTTTCCAGATCCTTTAGCTTTCAGTCTGTCACACGGAACTATACTATCTCTATTTATTCAGTGTTGATGGAAAAGAAGGCATGACTGAGTTCAGTGTTACAGAAAAAGCAATATATTTGGGAAATAGCTGCTAATCCCACTGTAATACACTCAGCTTGCAGTCAGTGATGAACACACACGCGGATGAAGGGATCTCTACTTTACATTGAATTCATACAGCTTATTTTTAAATTTTTTATGCTTATATATGGTTTGACTTGTGATGTGAAATTATTATAAAGAACTAGTTGTTCTTTCCAAACCCCTGCATCTACTTCGATGCCAAGAAATATTCTTCACTTTTTTTCCTTTTTATTTCAAATCCACTGGATCATTAATCCAAGCAGAATTCCTAATACTGCTCCTGTAACTCTAAGTGTATGCTCTTCCAGTGGCTACAACTTTAAAAGACAAGAAAAATCTGAAGGGGCATATAAGACATATGCAGATATGGTGCTTAGGGACGTGGTTTAATGGTGAAACTTAAAGGTCTGGTTAAAGGGTTAGATTCTATGATCTTAAAGGTCTTTTCCAACTTAAACAATTCCACACTCTCACTAGCAAAGTTAGATTATTTTCATAGTAACTTTCATATTGATTTTGAGAGTTGCAGGGCTCACAAGGGAAATTTTCAAATGTTCTGTAGAAGATGGCTTTGGAAAATATGTCATTTTGCCTAAGCTGTTTACTAAAAATGTCTAGCATGTCATGATGCAGAACAATGCTGTGAAATTCGGCAGCATTTGTAGCTTGCTATAGCTCCTCAGGGTCACGGTCCCACATGCTCCTTAAACACTTGACTGAATTTGACAACAAATGTATCCAAATATTGCCCCAGAATTTTTCAGGTGTTACTCCTGACTGTGTCAAATTACTGAGACTGATGATACAATATCTGAGAAGAAAGCTCTCATTTCTCACTTAGGAAACAACATAATGCAAATGCAAATGAGCCATACAAGTAGAAGAGGCAATTGGACAGATGGAAATCAGGCTACAAGTCAGAGAATAATCAAGGATTTCAGTCTGCAAAGACCAAAGTCACTAATATATTTGAAAAACTGTGCACAGGCTTTGAGAATGGTTATAAAAGAAGGAATAATTTGATCAGGCAGGAACAAAAGCAAGGACGAAAGGAGGGACTTTAAGAGAGATGTTGTGAATTTAACAATCTCACAGATGACTGTTGGTAGAGGATACTACAAATTGCAATCTTCTCAATCAAATTCTTGAAAGGCTATACCTAGGTAATGGGACCACCAGTAGGAGTGGTCAAGGGAACAAATATTTGTAGTTGGTTACCAGAGAATGCAGTGGGACTTGGAGTTATTGGAGTGAAACTGAGTATTTTTTAAAAACATGTAGTCTTGGAGGGAGCTCATCTCCTTTCTTGAATGAATTCCTGGGTAGAACTCAGTTGTTTGATATATTCTGAAAAAGAGCAGACCAGCTAATCACAACTCTTCCATCTGGCCCACTGGTTATTAGGAAGAAAAATCTCAGTGAGTAGTGCCAGTAAGAATTTAGGCATTTTTTCCAAAGCATTACAAGGAACAGCAAAAGGCTGAAACTTACTTAGAAAGCAAAATATATTGTAAATGGCTCACTGGGAAACATCAGTTAACACCACCCTTTGAACATGCTTTTGGCTGTATTTATAAAAGTACCACAAATTAGATTTTAACAGCAATATAGAGTATTACTAAAATATTAACATCTAATAAATACTGATCACAGCAGGAATTTTCTATTGCCATAATTAATCAAATAAAGACTATTAGCACTGCTTCCTCCCAGCTAAAGCATCAAAGCATCTTTTACTTAATTTCATTTGCTTCAGACACTACAAAGTGTCAGCATCTTAATAATTTTAATTTATCTTTTTCATTGTCCAATTTTAAATTGTTCTTTCTTTCCACAAATTAATGCCATATCATCCTAACTGCACTTGTTGGTAAATCTCAGAAGTGCAATGCATACAGCTATAGAGTGCTAAAGACAGAAAGTGTGGGAGAATACTCAAAGGAAGTACAAACATCAAAATTTCATTCTTTCACAGTCTCTCTGGGCCACCTGTCAACCCCTGTCATTTTCCCCACTTATATCAGGTCAGTTTTAGATACAAAGATTGTTCTGGTTCTTGAAGTCTCAAAGGCACAAATATGTAGTTAGTATTAGTGTCATGGACTGATGATTGAATTGAAACTGTAGTTTATTTGAACTCTGGGTGAGGCAAAAAATTTTCATGTAAAAAACCTTTTTTTCACACTGTTGAAGGTGGTGGTGCTAGTTTACTTCAGGAACAAACATGTAAATATGTTTTGAGCTCTTCAGCAAGTGACACCATTGGACAAATTATTCTGTGTATGAAATGTTTCAGTCTTAACACTTTCAAGGGTTCAGTTGCATGTTTACTTAAAAGAAAGAAAAATCCCTAGTGCTGCTACAGACCAGGTCAGAAGCAGGGGGGGGGAAAGGATTACTGAATAATGGCATTCATTTTTTCCTTCCTCCTCTAACACAAACTAATTTCTTTAAAAAAAAAAAATGTTTGTTTACTTAAAATCTGTTATCAAACCTGGAAATGCATGAAATGTCAGAAATTACTGCTAGTCTTTCAGGGGTTGTCAAGGGTGGTGAAGACTTACTCCTCTCAATGGTCATGTAGAAAGAATTACTGTCTACAGTAGGGATTACACAGAATAAAACAAGACATAAGCTAACTTTTGATTTGAAAGAAAGTCAGTTTTAACAACAAACTAGTTCTCACATGTAGGCAGCATGGCAAATACAAGGTGAGCGGTGTCATTTACAAATGGGAATTTATGAATTCTTCAAAATCCTTTTTGTCTTCAAGGTAGTGATCATGCACGGTAATTCATTGAGAACACACGTAAGGCACAATAACAAGAAGGTGCCAGAAGAAACTAGGTGCATCTTTTATGAACTTGCATAGCTTTCTGTGCATCCACATCACTTTCTAGGACACCAGTCCTCGGTTTTGCACAGAAATCTGTATGTAACTAGGAGTTTTATCAAATCTTATCATATGTTTTCCTTCCTGCTCAATCATGTTCCAGTCCTAGGGAAAAAAACGCTTCAAAAGGTGTATCCTCCAACTACCAAAATATATATTCGATACATCCAGGGCTGACCATTCTTTTTCATGACCTCAACAGATACTAAGACACTAACCTATTGCATTACAACCTCTTCCATCCCAAGCAACACTTGTTTCAGTGATACATATTAAATTGAGCATTGAATGAAATACAGAGATGAACACTGAGGTGTCTGACACAGATCATTCAAATAAGTGCTGTTATCTCTGGGCCACAAGCCCACCCTGTTACAGTTTTGCTTTTTCTTCAGTCCTTTAGTGGGCACTGGCCCCATTTTAACAGAAGAGTGGAAGTCCAGAGCAGCATCATGATCCAGACTTTTAGGAAGCTGGAGACAAGCTCAATTCACTACAGCTCCCAGCAAGATACAGGATTGCACAGCAGTTGCACACTGTGTAGATCAGGACTCTTAGCCAGCTGGTTAGTACAAGATCAGCATTAACAGCAATGAGACTGACTGAAAAGCATAAATTCCATTACAGAATTAGAAATTAGAAACATTGTTTATGATACACTAGCCCTCAGGATAATATTTTGGGTTGTAGATCCAAGTAGGAAAGGTTATTTCTCTGATGTTATAAAGTAGTTGTGTAATTCCTAAAGAGACACAATTCCACACACTCCCTACTTTCAGCTCTTAGAATTCCTTTTACACCCTCCCTGCTCTTATTAACAACTGTCTACACTTATTTGTATTTTTAACCACAAATCACATTTGCATTTGATGCAAACAATATTTGCATAATGTAGCTGCTTTTGTTGACCCTTGTCATAGTGTCATGGAAATGCACAAGAAATCTTTAAAATCACACTGGCAGTAATTTTGGATTAATTCCAGTAGGAGTCTCCTAGTCTTCCCAACTGGAGAAGTAGGTGAAATAACCGCCTTATCTTCACTAGCATAAAGAGCACTACAAATGCAGTACCTTTTGTTACTGAAACTACTTCTAAATCTAGTCAATTAAATATCAAAGCATTATAGAAATTACCTGTCATCCTCACTTTAAAAAGCTCACCATCTATTACCTTTGACCCTTCAAAATGAGTAAATAAAACTGAGATGCAGATGCAGACATAAATTAAGAGACCAATTAAACTTTTACAGCACTCAAAAGGTGAGAAGGGATAAATTGAATTTGGATACTGTCTGAATGGAAAATAAAAATGTTCTAATTCAGGGAATATCTACATTGAGTATTTTTTAAGAATAAAGACCGTAACTAATCATCATAACTAGAATAAAAAGATATTATAAAGTAAACTGAATAGAAAGGTCTCAGCACCAGAAAGGAGACACTTCTGGTGCAATTTTTGCAGAAAAATCTGTAGAATAAGAAAGGATTCCGCTAATAAATTATATTTAAATTTCACTTAGTTTTTCCCTTTAAGAGACAAAAATGCAAGCACTGTGTAGCCATCAGACAAAACCAGCTGGTGCACTGGAGCATTTAGTTCATGCAGAGAATGACTTTTGTCTGCAGCAGGCATGGCAGTACAGTGCACATTACACTCTATTCTAGGAGCTGTTACAAATACAGCTTCCATGCTCTCCCTTGAAAGGAAACCAAGACACGCAAAGAGATGGTGCTGATGTAACTTTCTTAACAGAATACATCAGGAATAGTGTTCATTTTATTTTTTTATCATAGTCCAGCTTTGATACTGAGCATAGACAAAGAAAAGTGTCAAAGAGAAGTAACTGGTAGTGGTGAAGTTTTCAGCACTACACTGGGCTCCCAGCTGTGCCTAGTCAACAAATTTGGGGCCACTCTATTCTTACATACTTGCTCAATGTGAATTGTTTATACTCTTGCCCCTCTTCTTGCATGCCAAATTGCTCAGCTGATGCCGATTTACTTCCCTGGAAGCTCTTACATTGCTCACCCTTTTCCACTGGAGTCATTACTATCTCTAACCTCCAGAGCGGAGCTAAGGACCTATCGAGGCTTCTGCTGACAAAAGCAGCAAAATTCATCCTGATCTGTGCCGGAATAAGAGCTGGATGCAAATTAACAGACAGTTATTCTGCTGTAGTTCATTCCAAAGGAACTACATGAAAAATGGTACTGAACATAAAAGAAACTAGGTCTTATAATAACGGCGTACTCTCAAGAGCTTGGTAGGGCACTCAGGAATCAGAAGACCACTGATTGCAGCTATTTTTCTTTCACTTACTCCTCACAACCATCTTCAATCCATCCTTATAGCTGTGGTGTAGAGTGTGGATTGGTGCCAAGGGTTAAGCAGGACACATAAGGTAGCACCTCTGAATTATCTCCAGGCTCTGATTCTTTAACTCCTTAGCAGCACTGACAGCTGTTTTGTGCTGTGCTTCAAGTTCCCCTTTTTCAAGTTCTTATTTACTGGGAACTTCTCAGCCAATCAACTCAAGGAAAGCTGTGAAAAGTCTGTCACTTCAGCCCACTGTGCTGCTTCCATTGGCCAACAATGACAAGGATAGAAATTAATTTAAATTCTGTTTATTTCTTAAATTCTAAAATGGTATTTTATTGTCAGTTCCACTCTCATTCCAAATTTCCAAATCCTGCCTCAGTATTTGTTGTTAGTTGTGTTTCTCTAAACAAGTCCTACAAAAGTTTCTGTAAGTAATTGTGTAAGCTGTGTTTGCACAGATCCCCACCCAGCAAATTAAACACAAGTGATCATTGCTGCTGAAATAAGGGCCAATTCTAACAATGTATTTGATAACTTATAACCTCAGCATGGCAGAAACAAGGTGAACAGCTACCATCATTTCATCTTCCATCCCCTTGAAGAAAAAATAGCTTCATAAATCATTCTTCAACTCCTATCTTCAAACCAGGACA
This sequence comes from Dicaeum eximium, assembly GCA_013396995.1. Lineage (NCBI taxonomy): Eukaryota > Metazoa > Chordata > Aves > Passeriformes > Dicaeidae > Dicaeum > Dicaeum eximium. Next base: position 79,430 of record VWZP01000623.1, read on the forward strand.
TTTTATTAATAATTTATACAGCTATGTGTGGTTGCCATAGTTGGCAGTTCATCATGGCATCGTTTGCATTAGTTACCAAATATTAAATTTTTTTTTGTCCAATAATTTAACTCATTGGTTTTCTGCACTGCCCTCTATTCCTCCCTAATTATGTATCTGTGGAGACAGAAACACAGCTCCCATTTGATCATGTGATATCCTGTATTTGGTCTGTAATCTGTGGCTTCAAATGCAAGATACAAGCCCTTTTCTTTAAATAAAAAAGTATCTTCTGAAATTTTTTATCTTGAGCATGAAAGGAAGCAAAACCACTGCCCAAGCAATCAATGACTGCGAAAAGTCTAAGGTCCTGTTGTCTTGATTGGACACATATATGGATAGGTGCTATGCCACAAAAGATACTTCTTTCCAAAAATGTTGAAAGATTCTGTATTCTAAAATATTGTAAGAATTCTTCAAAGGTACAGTGAATTGCAGATGTTTTTAGTCTATAAGAAATTATTATAATTTTTAAAAATTCGCACTTTAAAAAAATGCTGTTTTACTTTAATTTCCTGCCATTTTCTGTGGATTAAATTAAGAATACGTAAAGCCCTACATATTCAGTGTCAAGCTTTTTATGGTCCAGAAATGAAGAAGCTTTAGTGTTCTTCCATGATCTTTGTTTAGAGAAAACTGAAGTAAAAACTAGGCTTCACAAACAGTAGAGATAAAAGTGGATTTGGATAGTGTATGGATCTCATAATAGGAATTTTACTGTCTTGTAAAATGTACATGTAAAATGTAAAATGACATTGGAAAATGTACATGCCTTTCATGTCATGTACAGACATGTGAAGAGAGGCCTGAAGAGAGATAAATGAACTGTACAATAAAAGTTAAAATAAAATTTCTATCACCATTGCCACCAACCTAGGTCTCAGTTTTCCAAGCTGATGTTTCTGTATGGTCTCCCCATTTTATTCTAACATGGGGCTGTTCCAGGCAACCATGGTACAGGAAAGGTGAGCAAGGGATAGACTTCAACACTCCACATGACAAAACATGTCACACTGGTAACTTCAGACAAGCAAGGCAAATGTTCCCATGTGCACACAATGATTCCTTGCTCAGCCCACAGCTCTCTGTGCCACATGCCTAAATCTCCTGTTCAGTCCCACAAGTTTCACAGAAAGGCTCTGGGTGCTCACTGATATTTGTTGTACTTGAGTGAAACAGGCAGCTGAGTATTCTTAATACTTTTGTATGGTAACAGCATGAGGGCAAAAGACACCTCATGCTCTTGAAGCACAAGTGCAGGTCACAACCATTTTGCATGGTTTTGACATAGGGCTGAATTAATGCTACTAAACTTTCCTGTATATGAACACTAAAAATGCTGGAACTAAGAGACATCTGATTTATGGCATATCTATACAGGAAAAATAACATCTGCTAAGAAAATTACAGAGGAAGAAGGAATTTACATAGCACAGTGATATCTAGTGAACCTCCAAAAAAAGTTGCTGCACATAGCAGACTGGTAAAGTCACAGAGGCACTCTGCTAGTTTTGGTGGGACAAACACAAGGGATGTCAGTGCAGCCCTAAGCAACACCCTGAAAAGCCTCTTTAAAGCAGTGGTTTTTTATCAAATATTAAATGTGGGGTGATAAAAATTCTGAAATGAAGTGACTAAAACAAAATGGATTGGGATGAAATGAGCAGTGAAATGGACTGAACCTTGTCAAATTGATCCTCACTGAAGTTGCAAGATGTCATTTCCTTTCATGAAATGAAGGCTTTCTTTTCATGAAAGAAAATAAAATCTTGAAATCAGAGAAGAAAGTCTAACAAACACTCTGGAAAGGAGATCTGATGAGATAAAGTGCAATTTAAAAAAAAATTTTGAAAAGGAGTGACTAAAACCAAATGGATTGCGATGACATGAGGTTCAGTGAAAAGGACCCACACTTGCCAAATTATACTCACTGAAATCTTGAAATCAGAGGACAAAGTCAAACTAAAATACAGGAGAAGAAACCGATAAAAGGAAATGCTGAGAAAAAAAAAATTCTGCACCGAAGTGAAAACAATAAAAGGGAAAAGGCTGACATTAAGCACAAGGAAATGGACCAAACCTTGCTGAATTGATCCTCATTTAAATGGCAAGATTTTATTTCCTTTCATGAAATGAAAAATATTCTTTCACAAAAGGAAATTAAATCCTGAAATCAGAGACCAAAGTCAAATGAAAAGAAAGGAGAGGTAATTGATTAAAGGAAATTGTAAAAAAAAAACCAAACCTGTTTGTTAAAACAAACAAAACCTGTCCAACTGTCCTTACACTATAAATAGCTACTCCAGGCAGTGTAAGTAAAATGGATTTCAGAACTTAGTATTTTTTTCTTTGTTAATATCAGTTTCCTTAAATATTTCTTCAGTGATCCATTTTCTCTCACTCATTTCCAGCATGTATTAAATTTCTGTTAAGTCACGATGCTTAAGATGGTTCTGTGTTAGTGTCTGTTCTGTACTATTACAACAGCTGGCAGAAGAGACAACCAAAGCTCTGTTAGACAGCAGTATTTCTACATAGTGGTATTTCTCACAACAGGAACAGCTGAGAAATGGGGTGTTGCAGCCTCCATATGCCACCCTTTAAGCAGAACTGGAAATGGAGATAGGTAAGAAATTGTAACCAGAAGTCCCAAATTGTAGGGATTTCTATTCAGCCTCTGTCAAGAAGCGATGGCTGTCAAAACTATTATTTCAGTACTCTGAAACAACAATGTGAACTGGCTGATGAATTTACCTTTGAGCAGACATTGTCACTCCCAAGCTATTCCTCTGTACTTGAAAGCCTGGCCTTTCAGCTGTTTTTCCAAGACAACAATATTATTTGTACCATTTGAACAATTAATACTTATGGGAACTGCTATTACACATAAAGAAAAAATCTGCAGGATTTCTATTAGAGTCTCTATATATAATGAAAATGTTGGGGAAAAGAATTGGTTTTCCTTCCTAAATGACATGAAAAAGTCAACTTCTTGGGCCTCCTCGTTAGCCTAAAGGAAATGCATCCTATCAAACCCAGTGTGAGATGGATTGGGTCCATGCCTGAGACAAGTCATTGCTTTTGTTAATACGATGATTCATGTGTAATAATAACAGTGAGGACTTGCATACTGCTTATATTTGTATTTTCCAGAAAGCTTTATAAACATTAGTCATTTCTGTTACAAAATAAGCATCCAAATGAAGTGATTATTAGATAAATGCCTGAAGAAGACAACCTAGAGGTATTTTCTTTAACCTTTTCTTATGCTTTGACTTCCACATACTTCTAACATAAATCTCTGCTGGAAAACCATACAAGTTTATTTTTCTACTTCATTTAAATGGTTTATGGTAGTTCACTTTTCTACTTCACTTAAATGAACTTAATGGTTCACTGCAGAAGTGAACCATTTAAAAGGCAGTCTGTCTTACCCCTTTTTAAAAAATCCTCCTGTGAACCAGAGTCGTTGCATTTAAATAGCATCAACGGGTGACTGTGAAAGGTGGCCTCATTCAGGATACTGTTGCTGTCCTAGATGGCCTATACATCTCCAAGCACAGCCATTTAGACACCATGGCAAACGTCATTAACAACAAACAGGGTGTTTCTGCTCTATGTTTCTCACTGCTCTCAGGCAGCTATTTTCAAAATATTCCTATTTAGAGAAAAAAAATACTGCCAGTTTTACAAAAGCAAATAAGTAGCTTGACTAACATTTAATAAAAGTTTGACTATTATTAATAAGAGCTTGGTGGTGGAAGGTCCTACTTTGAAATTAATTCTGCTGCTTTTCCAGAGGCTTGCTTTAGTGAACAGCAACTACACAGTGAGCTCTGTCTTTTGTACTTCTATATATCCATCAGCTGCTTCTTCCTCAAACTTCAAATTTCCTCAGCTGTCCTTCTCTCTAATTAGCACCAATCTTACAGGTATCTGGAAGGAGCTGGAAGTGCCACACACAAGTCACTGTAAGAGCAATGGGGAGCCCTCCCAGGCTGCACCATTTATTCACAGATGTCCCTATCAGAGGCTTTGAAAGGAATGACTAGGGTGTGTTTTCCCAAGGTGTAAAAACAGACTAACAAAACCAGAACATTTCATCAACTGCCAAAAATGCAGTACTCTCTACCAAGAACACCGTGTCCCTCAATTTAGATGCTTTTGAGATTATCTGAATAACTGCTAATGATTTTTTTAATTCCAGGCTCATATACAAACAAGAGCTCCTGAGCAGCTCCTTACACAGTTTTGTTAGCTTCCACTGGACTAGCTGGGCTGATAAAGGACTCTCTTCAGCTGCTCTAAATCAAAATTCAGACCCAAATGCCTGAAATTAATGCCATTACTGAACTGCAAATACTGCCACTCTCCTGAAAATATCACTAACTCTTATTAATGTTAGAAAATGCATAATTTCCCCTCTTCAGTGTTTTCCATTGACTCCCCCAACATTTCTTGCAAAATGTCAGCATTCTTCTTCAATGACAGCATATATTTTTTACAGTGTTTGATGTCTTATTGTTATATTACTTAATTGTTGTTTTCTTAAAAAGAACCTGTATTGACCTTTAAGAATTAGGAATGACAGACATAAATGTAAACAGCCTCCTGCCCTTCTGAAGCAAATGCTATTTTTTCTCCTTGTCATTTAGGCTGTCTTCAGTTTTCCCTTGTCAGTGTAATTCTTAGATTTTTATTCCAAGAGAATAACAGGTACACAGCGAAGGTGTTTCTGATATAGACTTTGTTTTCCAGATATGAGGCAGATTAAAAGAAATTAATCAACCAGCCTGATTAACACAGAATCATAAAGTTGGAAAATACCTCTAATATCAAGTCCAACTGTTAACCCAGCACCACTAAGTCACACAAAGCCATGTCCCCAAGTGCCACATCTACCTGTCTTGCAAATACCTCCAGAGTTAGCAGTTAGCTATTCCACCACTTCCCTGGGCAACATGTTCCAATGCTTGAAGAAATTTTTCTTAATATCAAACCTAAACCTCCCCTTGTTCAAGTTGAGGCCACGTCCTCTTATCAAATCACTCGTTACTTGGGAGAAGATAATGACCCCCACCTATCTACAGCCTCTTTCAGGCAGCTGTAGAGTGGTAAGGTTCCCTCTGCCCAAGCCTCCTTTGCTCCAGGCTAAACACCCCCAGCTCCCTCAGCCACTCCTCACAGGACTTGTGCTCTGGACCCTTCCCCTGCTCCACTGCCCTTCCCTGGACCTGCTCCAGCCCCTCAATGTCCTTCTTGTAGTAAGGGGCTCAGAGCTGACACAGAATTTGAAATGTGGCTTCTTCCTCGTCCTTCTGGCTCCAGACACAAGCCAGGATGCCCTTGGCCTTCTTGGCCACCTGGGCACATGCTGGCTCTTGTTCAGCTGCTGTCACCAGCACCCCCAGGTCCTTTTCCACTGGGCAGCTTCCCAGCCACTCTTCACAGGTGAAGTCATGTTGCTGCCTCAGTTATAAATGACCAACTCATCATACAACAAAAATCTGTCCTTTCCTATCTCATTAGCTGATACACAGCTAATGCTAAAAGAAATTAATTGACAGGCACCCCCAGCTTTCTACCAGGGCAATTCCAGTGTCTCACTTATCCTAATCTATGACTTCTCCCAAGGGATGGCCGCTTCAAAGATTTCTACAGCCAGACTCCTATGCTCTCTTTATCTGGGCACCCATCCTTTGCAATTCCCTAACATAAGAACAATCATACCAAGAATCCAAAAGTTATGATTCTGATCTTGGAAGGCAAAAGTGGTCCAATGAAAATCCTTCTCATTTGCCTTCTGGTTTCTCAGGGTATGTTTGCAGTTCTTCAAATTGCCTTCAACAAGACTCTTAAAAGTATTATTTTAATGGAAGAAATTCCAAATCCTGTAAATAACAGCACAGCATGTATAGAAAGGGCCTTTACTACCAAAATAGTAAAAACTTTCACGGAATAACTTTCACTTTTCCCTGTGGCTATGGGCCCACCATGTAGGCTTTAAATGGCTGCTTGACTCAGAAAACATTGGCTTACAGCAACCAAAATTCATGTATTAACTAGTCATATTAATTCATATATTAACTCTTCATATTAATTACCAGAAAGGGTATAAAGAACAAAACACAAGTGTACTGCTCTATTAATATATAATGCAACTATAAATATTCAGAAAAAAAGATTGAGGTAACTACAAGATTTACAGAGAAAAGCAACAATATTTAACAGAAATGAGACTTATGGTGTAGTTTACAATTGGGAAGGTTTAAAAATATTATAAATCCTCTGCTTGCAAGAGAAACACATCTAATAAATCTTTGGAGAATATAAAGAATGGCTATTTCTTGAGCTTTATAAACAACAATATTAGGAAGAGTCCAAAGAAATTATCAGGCCACAAATTTAAGAGACAAGATGGAATACATTTTTGGGGATGAATATTATTTACTTTTGGATCTACCAAATGTATAAATAAAACCACTTTTGCTAGGTCTCATCGTGACTATTAAGAATGGTACCCCCAATTTGATCTCAGTAAGTTCCCAGGACACCATAGAACAAAAAGCTGACTGGCACACTGGGGGAAAGACTGTAATGCATTTCTTCAGTTCTTTCTATCTCTGACACAGAAAGCTACAGCTGATCATTGTCATGTAGAGGATTCAGCTTTATCCACCTTTGTACTGGAAAAGACCTGGTGGCCAGCTCTTCACCCAGAAGACCACCTTTTAAGAGTCATCCTGTACTTACCTGAATCTATTGAGGCCTCTTTTATGGATGAAAAATAAAAAAAAGCAGCATCACTCTATTTGAAACCCTCAGTAGCTATTGAATAACATTTTCATTGCAGCAGAAATTCAGGAGAATAATTTACTGCACTGAGCTTCCTTTCTTTTAAAAATTGAAGGTTTTTATCTCTAAATCTAGTGTCATACATTCTGTGCCAACCAGGAAATACTACATATAGATTTTAGAATTAGAACTTCTGGATACATGTGCTTTTTAAGCCTTAGCATCATAGGATTGAAGGAGAGATTTCCACTGGACCAATTGCTCAGTGAAGCCCATGGTAAAGACAGAAAAGCTTTTATATAGCTCAGCACAAAGGTGACAACATACATTGATTAGCATGTCAATATGAATTTGTCAGTCATATAAAACTGCAATGCCAGGTTGCACTTTGCTTTATAAAAAGAACAGCTTGCTCTTTTCAAACAAGAGGTGACAGCAGTGAAAAACACAGTTGATTGCTGCAGATTGATGGCAGTTGTGGTGAGGGAGTTGCAACTGGATAAAGAAAATGCTTTTTTAATGTCCATATTATCAAAACACAATTTTCTGACATTATGACTTTGGGCTGCTGGTAAAGAGATGCCAAGCTGGACAGTATGCAAAAAAAAAACAGCCTCCAATGTACAGCCATGAGAAATTCCAATATGTACTTTGGTCCTGGATCAAGGCAAAAATATCAACACAGAGCTGGAGATTTTTTATCCCAAGTGGAAATTCTCAAAAGTTTAGATTTAAAAAAAAAAAAACAAAAAACAAAAAAAAAAAACCAAAAAAACCACCCAACCAATAAAAAACCCACCCCCATGCAAAATACTTTGCAGTATTTCACAAAATTAATAATTTCCACCGTCTGCAAGTCGAATGCTTTCATTTGAAGTCTGGAGACATAAGAAGCATCTGGACTCTGTGGTAATGGAGGATTAATAAAATTCTGCTGCTGAAAGACAGGGGTCTAAACAAGGCTGCTCTGTGTTGACAGATAAAACTGCATCCATCACTATGGATGCCTGTCGAAATTCCTCATTATACAAGCCTTAATATAACCACAGACAAAAGCAGTGCTTCAGTCCTTCCTCCTCTCCCTCATCCCCCAAACAATTTGGTTCAGTTTCCAATTATCTTCAGTGCTTTCTTTCTAATCACCTATTCCAACCTGCTATTCAGTGATTTTTCTTTTACCCTTTAGTCCTTTCTTTGTATTCTCTTTCTTCATTTTTCTCTCTTTTTGTAGTGAATGTAAATTGGTTTTAGTAGCTGTCATTGTCTACTTCCACAGGTTCAGACTCCAATTGCTCCTTGCTTTTCCTTGGGCATCCCACACACTAACTCAGTAAGGAAGAAGAACATGAAGGAAAAACACTGCTTTGCAGCAGGGAACATGAGTTCATCTTTCTAAGACAGCAGTATTTCATTAGGGCAATGCTGGAATTTGTATGCCAGCCCAAGATTTCCCTATCTTATCATCCATAACAGAAAATGTGTGCTCTACAGTGGGAGAGATGGACGGCCCTTTCTCCACCAGATAAATCTGGAAATAAATCCATTAGATAAAACTTTGAGTACATGAAGTCAGACACAAGAAATTAGTTTCTTCAGCCTAAAAATGCTATCTCTACACATAATTCCTACCACTACAAATTCTATTCGATAAAATTAGATTATCTGAACAATTTAGGGAGACAACAAACATTTTATCAACATCCACCATCTGGTTTTAAAAGAGAAAAAGATTTATAAAACAGCTTCAATCCCCAGTGCTTGCTACATGGGAACAAATTTTTTTTCAGACAATAGCCTGAAGGGAATGTAAGAGATTTAATCGAACTATTTTTTTTTTCTGTCTGCCTCAGGAAAGGTAAGGAAGACTTACATTTTAATTTTTACAGTTCCAGTTCCCTGACCTTCCTTTATAGTCTTTTTTATCAGCTACTCTCTTATAAGAGCCCTGGCATCAGGTAAGGGTAGTTGCATCTGTTTTTCTACAGTGAGGCTTAGTTTGTAGGTTTATAATTCCTTAAGTCTGATTTTCATTTGTCACTTGTTGGAGTCAAACATAAGACTCAAAAATTGTCTTCAAAACATCCTTGTCTGTATTTGTTTAAGTGAACAGGAGTGTGCACATGTGAAAAATTCAGGCTGTGAGCCTCTTCCTTTGCTGTTTACCTAGACAGGAAAGGCTGTTCATCTTTATTTTAAAAGAAATCCAGTAAAGCTAGAAAGCATTTTTAGCAAGATATTGCTACCTGCTGCCAACCCTAAATGAAAGGTGTTCTTTAAGGAGAAGTGTTGTTGCCAGATTAATATGGTTCAAGAAATGGAGGATCAAATACCATCACTGTTAACACAACGACACGTTACAGGTGCAGCCACACTCAGTTCACCTGCCTTGAATCTGGGATCAGAAAAGCAAGAGCAAGGCTATCTATTGATTTTTTTATCATTTCCACATAAAAGTCAGGTTTTTTATTCTAAAACCAGGAATGAGGATCAGAAGTGGCCTGTTACCTGAGAATTAATACAAATAATCTTAAAATAACTTGATGACAAAAATCGAAGTACCTTTTATGATGTTCAAAAGTTATTAGTCACCAAATCTAAATGCTAATCCTTGGAGCAAAATTAATAAGATGCATTCTTTACAAATTATATTTAGTTACTACATTTTGCTTTCATGCCTCTCCCTCTTTCCTACTGCTTTTTCAAAACTTATCTAGTGATATATGTCATATCCACAAAAAATAAATTAGCCTAAGTCATTTCACCTCAGAAAATTAATTGCCTTCCTTTCTGTTGCCTTATAATACCTCTGGAACTTGCTGAATTATTGAGAAAGGTTAGGTCACTTGAACTCTTGTTCTCACTTAAATAATCTCTTTCAACATGAAAGTAGAAAATCAAATTAATAGGGACTTCTTTGTAAATATATGTCATAGCAGAAATAAGATAGTGCAATGGTTTGCAGAAAAGGTGCAAGAGACTGAATGACTTCTTGAAGCCACAAATTGAATTTCACTGATATGAAAGTAGTTGCTTTTCCTTTCATCCCAATTGCAAAGGAAGAAGAAAAGTCTCACGACACAGAAACAGAGCCTTAATATTAGGGAGAAGAAAAAAAATATACATTTGGCAACATGAACTTTCAGTAAAAAATACCAGCTCTTAAGACACGATAATTTCAGTAATATACTTCATAAAAGTTTACATAGGTGATTAATATGGGATTTTGCACAAATAAATCATTTTGCTGAACACCAACTAACTAGCAGAACTTTTGTCTTAAGAAACTCTAAGTTTAGAAACAGAAGGTGTGAGATAAAATGTCATAAGAATACCATAATCCTTGTGCATCACTTTTGATAGTCATTGCTTTTCCACTGACAGTCACACAGGCAAATGCACAAGATATGACAGGACATTGGCACCATTTAGACCACAACAGTGGTTTAAAGTGTGGAAAAGCCAAGTTCAGATCTCCTTCCCACTTTTATCTCAAATGAAAAAACTGGATTCTAAAAAAGGCAGGGCACAAATCAGATTACCAAATGTAGAACACAGCACAAGTGGTTTTGCACATTTGAGAGAATAGCTGAGAATATTTTCATTTTATCCTTTACTTCCCATTCAAACCAGATATATTTCAAGACAAAAGTTTGCTATGTTGCCAAAGGTTCCCTCCTATATTTATTACTCACTGGCAGAGACAGCATTTTTAAATTATCATATGCCTACTACACAAGCAATTACAAAACTCCCTTTACTCTGATCCTGCTCTAGCACTTAGAATGTAAAATAAATTTTTGCCAGAAGTCATAAGAACACAGTAACATTGTCTGTAAATTTGTACTTTTTTTTTTCTTGTACAACAAAGAGCAACCAACTATTTCTATGCTGACAGAATACAGTTTCATACGAACATTCCAATCAGTTTTCTAAAGTAGATGAGATGATATTTTATTTTTTAGAAATACTGTCTAGATGGTATTTTAAATCTGTGGATTTCCTGTAGTTCTTTTCATGAAGACCAATCAATAAAAACTTTATTTTAGTTAAGGAAAAAAAATTAGAATATTCTCTCGATACCACAATGATAAGATAATATCTCCTGTTATTAAAAAAAACAAGTCAAAAAGCCTATCTGTTTTACCTTTCAGGTAACAGTGAAACACAGATGTGTCACTGATGGTCTACAAATAACATGGGTAAAGCTATCAGAAAATCTTGTTTTCTGATTTTATTTAGCACTGAATTACTGCAGTTCCATTCACGCCTTTTCAACTTGCTTGAGACCTTAAAATACACATTATTTATTATGTAAGAGTATGTATGTAAATTTATTATGTGCAATATATGTACATAACTGAGTAAGGAGCTTCAAGAGTCAGAAAAGTCACCAATAAAATCCCTCTTAATCTGCATGTTTGTAAGGAATTGCTGTAAAGAGCCCCGTAGGAGACAGAGGAAATGGTTTTGCCAGTAGGAATCTTCAATTGACTTCAGTGGACTTGGAATTTGAGGTGGCTGCAGCAGCTACCCATTAATTTCAAGGCTGTAGGTTCTGAACCTACAAGATCCAACTGAACACAGTCTGACTTATGTATAATTCTGTTCTTAAATGTAACTTCTTAAAAAGTTATTAAAGCAATTTAAAAGAAGAGAAGAATATGGGCAAACGTATTCAGTGCACACATAGAAGTCAGTTCATCTCACCTATAACATTAGACAGGCACTTGAGAGGTTGGAGAAAGAAGGAAGAGGTGCCTGGATTTACAATTGCAAATAAATTGTCTCCCACTAGATAAAACAGAGAATGTATGGCAGCTAGGAAAAAAAAAAGAATCAGTGAAGGTTCCCCACTAATTTGTGTCAAGGACTGTCACAAAGAATGTAAAGAGGAGAACAATAATAGCAGGAAAGAAGACTAATCACAATAACCCAAGAAAATGTTTATTATACCATGGTCCATTGCACTTTGCCTTTACCTCCTCTCCAGATATACCGGTCAGGTAGAAGAACCACTTGAATCAATCCACTTCATTTCTTCCAAAAAATTACTAGTATCACACTTTGTATAATGTATTTTCCTCTCAAAGCCCCAGCTGACCAGGAAAGGAAATGAATAAGAATTACTTTTCACAGAATGACTGTGCCCTACAAATTACATTTTGGCACAGGCACCACACCATGCCAGCAATTTAGCACCTTCAGTCACGTCCTATGCATAGCAGCTAAAGAACAGAGGGATAAGCTATGCTGATGACAATGGAAAACACGTATAATTAGCCTTTCAGGAGGATCAGAAGATCAAACCCAATGGCTGAAGAAATCTTTCATCCAGAAAGAAAAAAATTTTCATATAAAAAATAATTTGTGTTATCTGAAATTCAAAATAGTCTTCATTTCTATTTACTGTTTGTTTCTCATAACTCATCTCTAGACACATTGAGTTTTACTTTATTCTAAAAATAGTTCGAGTGAAGCTGCATCTCAGCATCATATTCCAGAAGAAAACCTGTCTCTAATCAGTTATTTGGCTCTGATTTTCCTCACCATTCGACCCCCTCTAGCCATGATGAGGAGCCACACACTGTATTTCTGGTTTTGGTGTTTCCCCTTTGCTGCAACAACCTTACTTGCATGCTTGTGAAGCTGCTAAATATCCTACTGAGTCATCTGCAGTTGGTGACAGGAATAAGACTTATGCATTCATAAACAATTGTCAGAATTACCAGAAACCAAGTTCCAACTGAGTTTTCCAGATGTGTATTAGGCTACACGAATAAAAGCAAACTATTCAAAATCTAGGTGGTTTGGCACTGTCATGACAGCAGCACAATGCAAACACACAGCCATGATAAATAGGACAGGGCTGAGCATCCTTAAATTGCATAAATTCTGCTGCCCTAGCTAAACCTTTTCATGACTGACTGATGAACATGAGCTATCAAAGCTGAGGAATAAAAAAAAGCTCCTGCTGAAGGATCATTTCTTCCAGCGAGGCACTGGAGGAAGGAGGCAGGGAAAGAGGTTATTAGGCTAAGCCTAATCATGCAAGCAAATCCAAAACCAAAAGCAAACTTCACAATGCCCTCTGTTCTAGATACAAAAGAAAGGACAGAGGATAGGCCTTGTGAAACATCTTAATGATGCAGTTATGGCTTATGCTAAATAGGGATACTATGCAGGCTGCTATTTTACCACAAATCCCTACTTGTGCAATAATGATGATATTCTCTCTCATTCTCATAACACACAGGAAAATTTAGTGGAAGAACAATTTCCAACAAAAACTTCAAGTACATGAGAAGACCTATAGGAAATTAAATCATAATCTCAAAACTTCTAAACTAACTTCTAACTTCTCAACTTCTAAATCTACCTTCTAGTCAAGATGCTAAGTCAGGAGCTTAGCTTCTGCTCTGGCTAAGTAGGAGCCAGCTAGGCTGGAACTGTGAAAAAATAGCTTCAAACTATGTAACACAAAGGAAGAAGTAGAGACAATCACAGCTACTTTTCTGTTCACACTTTGGGTATTTCTTTTAGATTTCCTAGTGTGAAACTGGGAATGGGGAGCTGCTAATAGTGACAAGTTTAACCACAGTTTAAAAGTACAACATGCTTTTACACAAGCACAAAGTAGCAGTCAGTGGAAAAGCAAAGGAGCAAATAACCATCAGCAAATTGCAGATAGATGGCCAGAAGAAAGTCACTCTAAAATTGAGTAGTCTTACAGAGTGGAAAATTAAACATTCTCACTGAAAATATGCATAAGCTGGAATGGCCAGAAGTTAACATAAGAAATCACATACCTGTAACAGTTCTGGAAGAAAACACCAGCACAGTTACCCTCTACTGTCTATGAGAGACAGAAAAAACACAGATCCTTGTCTTTTGTACTACGCCTCTGCATAAGGTGCATCCCAGCCAGGCAGATTATGCTACTCAGAAGTTATTAATACAAACGTTTTCACCAAAGTTGCTGTGGAACTTTTTTGAGAAACTCAATGCTGATGGCCTCCAGCTGACTAAACTTCAATCAGTACATGTGTAATCAATACAAATTTTGATGAAGAAGCACAGCTGACATCACTGTATATGGGAATTTCCTCTATAGATAAGATCCAATTAATGACTGGCTGCCTAGCATCTTTATTTAGTTAAGTAAAATGTTAGCAAGGCAGATCACCCTATTTTTTTGCTTTAGCCCTTCGGATGTAGGAGAATCTGCTTTTGCTGCAATTGATTGTACCAAACTATTTCTCAGTGTTTTCAGTAAGAATGAAAGCCAGAACACAGAGAATTTATTAATTAAATTTATTATTAAATAAATTTTTAGTACTCTCCAAAAGGAGTCATAAATATTCCCCATGGGAGACTGATCCAGCTGCCCAACATTTGTCCTGTGCTGTTCAGTTTTCCACTTCTCAAAACAAAACAACTCCAGATACTCAGCCACCTCTTCTACCAGTTTCAGGTACGTGCTGCAGGCTGATAACATCCATCTTACTGGGCAAATAACTAATTAAAAAATATAGGTTGTCCTTTTATGTTAATGGTACCCCCACAGTTTTTCTTCTCATGTATGGGGGAGAGGGAATGGAGAAGAGCATAGTGTAGAAAAATTTCCCTACAGGGATGGCTTATTTCCTCAGTGTACCTCTGAAGAGGAAGACAGAATCAATGACACTTTGATTTCTACACTGCAAAGCTGACACTCCTGTGTTGGTGGCCTGGCTGACATTTCACAGACTTCAAAAAAACTTCCTGATTTTTGCTTAAAGTCTCAAGGACTCAGTTTACCTATACTTCAACTAGAATAACGAGATGTTGCCTTGTACTGTCTCCACACACTGTGACTAGGAATGCATTGTGAACAAATTCCCTTGGGGGCACTGTAGATGATTAGGGAAAGACACGTGGGAATGGTCTCTCCTGAGCACCTGGAGTGCAGTGGCAAGCAATTTTTCATGACAAAGCATGAAAAGAACAAGCTTCATTCCAGAAAAAGAAACTAGACTTCTGCTTTCAAACTCAAAATCCAGCCCCTAGTTTGCAGCACTACTGGAATTGCACATTTCTCAGGGAAACCTGAGACAGAATTTACACATGTGACCAGAATGGGATTCCATGAACTACAGCAAGTGGTTCAAACACAGATCCTTTATGTTCCCATACAGGAGAAGTTACCACAGTGCTCTACAGGACTCTGCTCCTGTATGTTTACACTCTACTGCACACTTGTCAGTACTGTGTGCTAGAAACAAGGTGCCTGTGTTTCTGCTGAAATGAAAGAAAAGGAATAATAGAGCCGAGGTTGGGAGAGATGGATGGAAGCAACAGAAGCATGTGGGACACTTGTGCAACTGGTGTGCTAATGTGAAAAATACATCAGCTTAGTACAAGGATACAGTCTGGAGTTCCTAGTCTGAGCAGGAAGGTGGAAAGGTACAGGGCACAGGGCTGGATTTGTACTCTCTGGCTTACAGCCATGTGAAAATCTTGAGTGAAGCTGCTGGAATCAAGAGCTGAGTGTCCAACTCTGCTATAACTGGTCAGTCCATTGTTCCTCACTCTTTGGAACCACCATTTGAATTTTTTCATCTCTCAAACTCACAGAGATTGTCTACCATGCCTTTCTTCAGGCTCACCTCCAGGGAGAGGAAGAAAGAAGAGGCAGCTGGAAGATTTAGAATTCAAAATGGAGCTGTGGGATTAACTGCAGTCATTTTCCTGTTACAAGCATCTGCAGTGCAAGGGTGGGCTCTAGACATGCTGTAACACCAGGTGATTTACAGCACAGCTTCTGTGGTTTCCTGCAAAGCTGCTAAGCCCGATGTGGGCAGCTGCTTGGCCTGAGGTAAGTTGGTAAAAGCTTTCATTCGAATTAAAACTGCAGTGAAGACCTGACAATTAAAGTGTAGGCACTGCTTCCACTGGGTAAATACATCAGGGAGGAAGTGGTACACAGGAGCATTTGATTTTTGTTTGAAGCTTTTGTTTAAAAAAATACTGACTGTGTCATTGCTGATAGGGACATTGAATAGCTCCCACTGCTGTGATTCAACTGAAACCTCTGCTGATAACAAGTAGTATCTCTAAATTGTTGAAACATGAAAGATTGGCACTAAAACACATTTTCTCCCTTAAGATTGCAGCCTATTAAATAACAAAGGTTTGTTAGTGGAAGTCCCTTGCAATCAATCCTTGCATATGTTGTTAACATATTAACAAGAAAACTGATTTTGGATGTGAAAACATCAGGTGCTAAATTTTCTCATTTGCCCTTTCCTACCATTATAGAATCACTGCATAGTAAAATATTGGTTGCTCAAAATAATAATAGTACTAAGCGTGAAAGAAATGCAAATCAGGAAAAAGAACTAATTTTTTTTTTTTAAAGACACAAAGAAAACAAACCTCTAATATTTTGCCCATAGCTAGGAACACCTATGTTTAGGGCTGTGCACTGTTTCAGTAAAAATCAGTAACTGCTGAACATGCAAACAGCTTTATAAATGTTTCTTTATATCAATTACATATTACAAAATGAAAAGTGAAATCAGAGAGGAGCAGAATGTATTTGTTTGTCTGAAAGAGTCACTATTCTAAATCTGTAGGCAACAGAATGGTTTCAAGGAAAGTGGGTACTAAATGAAAAGAGAGCAGCAAAAAAGCAGCTCTGAATTGATCTGGAATAAATTCATCTGGAAAGAGCTTTAATAAAAAGGCAGCTTCAGTCCTGGGAATTTCAACTAAGCCATCTGATTAAGCCCTGCAAACACAGGGCAAAAAGTCTATTTAAAAAAGGATGCACAATAATGAAACTTAAAGAAAGACAATATAAAACAAATCTCTCAACATAAACGAGATGAGAATTCATTTTCCCTGTGATGCTTTCCACAGCTCCTGAAAGTGCCTGCAGCTGGCAACGAATGAACTGCAAGGGGAGGGAGAGCAGAGGGAAAGAGGTGTTCGCTTACCAGCCGATGGAGCTCATCGCTCCGCTCCCTTCGTGACGCTGGGAGCTCACAAGCCTATAAAATGTGCCTTGGCTCCCAGTCCCCTTCTCCTCCAGCAAAATCAAAAGCAAGAGGCTGTACAGAGGAGAAACAGGATGCTGTTCTACTCCGAAGTAGCTCTCCTGACGTGTCTGTTAGAGCATTTCTAACAGTTTGAACAGCATAGCCAAAGATTTTTTCTGACAGAGCCCTCCTTTCCAGTACCTGCTGCACTGCTTTACTTCCCCTTTTCTTCCTTCCCTCTTCTTATCTGTTGGTGGGGATTTTGGAGGGCTGGGAGAGGGAGGTGGGAGAGGTACATCATTCCTGGAAGACAAGAGAGAAACACCCAAGATGACTTCAGTCCCCACAGCCAAGTGGAACATGAGCATGAGCAGCAGGTGGAACGTGAGCCTTGCTGAAGCAGGCGATCCCTGGGGACAGGCTTTGGAAGCACCAGCTGCAAATGCTTCTGCCCCTGTGGCCTCCTCAGCAGGCAACTTCTCCAATCAGTTTGTACAACCTTCCTGGCGCATCGCCCTGTGGTCTCTGGCTTACGGCGGCGTGGTGGCAGTGGCCGTTTTTGGAAATCTTATTGTCATCTGGATTATCCTGGCTCACAAGCGCATGAGGACGGTGACAAATTACTTCCTGGTCAATCTGGCCTTCTCTGATGCCTCCATGGCTGCTTTCAATACTCTCATCAACTTCATCTATGCGCTGCACAGCGAGTGGTACTTTGGAGAGGCTTACTGCCGCTTCCACAACTTCTTCCCAATCACAGCTGTCTTCGCCAGCATCTACTCCATGACAGCCATCGCTGTGGACAGGTGAGAAAAGAGAAAAGCTCAGGGGTGAGAGACTGAGAGCAGATTCTCTGCCAAAATAAAAATAGAGATAACAATTACAGTGATGAGAGGCAAAGACCTCAATAGTTCATTCATGGTGCTCCTCTGCACTCCTCCCTAACACACTTTCTCCTGGTCTTTGGTCTTTCTCCTTCAGTCTTCCATTGTTTTTATTCTTCTGCTTTCTTTTATAACCAACATTTCCTCTCTCTGTTTGACTTCAGCTGCTTTCTGTGCTCCATCTTTCAATACTTATTCTGTAACAGCAACTCAGGGTTTTGCTTCCCGCTGTGAAAACAGTCTGCCTCTCAGCCAGTCATCTAATATATACTGATAAGGAGTTGCAGAGACTGTGTGTAAAGGGAGAGGATTTCAAATTTCCCTCTTCTCTGTATTTTGGCAGATGGCAGAGGCATTTGACTCCTCTTCAGAAATCACTTCAGATCCTGGTTTTAATAGCTTTTCTCACAGTCAGCTCCGAGATGCTTTGTTCCTGCTGATTTTAACTAATGAGTCTATTTACATTGCCATCTGTGCATATTGAGAGGTCTGGTAAGAACAGAGTTTCAAAGTGCTCAGGTTTTTTCTGATTTCTTGGAGCAAAATAAAGCTTTGTGACTGTCAAAGAAAAAAGGTCAGGGAAAAACTTTACCTTTGTACTCTTGACAATAATGGAATAAGACAGCTATAGTGTCCATACAGCAAAGGGGAGATGTAGTTGCTGGGTTTCCTTCACAGATGCATTGATGGACTCTGTTTCTCAGAGTGCTGTGAGTCTCCCCTTGAAAATATTGTTCTTTATTATTGTTTCCACATTTGCTCTGCTGGAGACATAACTTACTGATTTTTTTTTTAAGAAAAACATTGATTGGTATTTCAAGTCTTCTATTCTTTTTCGCAATGCACTGAGATTACTCACTAAACTCCTTTCTCCCTATTCAAATCACATTATACATCTTTTCTGAACTGACTTGTCAGAACTGCAGTATTTCCAAGTGATGGTAGTTAAGATTTTATAAGGTTCAATCCCACCTTCTGAAATGTTATTTCTCATTTCCAGGTACAAAGATTGGGAAACATTGTGCCTTTTATAGTTGTGGACAAGTTCATAATAATATTTTTCTGTGTACCCTACTAATTGCAAATTTTTGGTGGCATTCTCAGCTAGATGCATTTCTGTTCTGTAAAGCTAGAAATGAAAGCAAATGAGATTCTTAGCAACTTTTGTACTTTTCTGCTCTGAGGATGGGAGAAGACATGAGGAAATCAGTACTTTCCTCTTGTCAGTGATGTATCTTCTGAAATGTTAATCCTCATTAAAAATTGAGAAGATAGTGTAACACCAGTGCTACTATCTTTGACCAGGCAAAGATTTCTTTCATTGTCCTTTTGAGTTTCCCTTAAGATTCCCATCTAGCTTGAGGTTTTCAGAAACATAAAAGGGCTTTAAGTTGAAGTATTTAACAGTTAGAGCTGTGTTAGAGCTGCAGCTCACCAAGTCATTACTTAAACAGTTTCTTGGATGCTCTGAGTAATGTTTTATTTCATTTTTCCTGACAAAATTATCCAGAGAGATGTAGTACTTACTACTTTGGCAGTTCCTATATTTATGCTAGGAAACTGGGAACAAAAGTGAATACAGTTCCTTAGGAATCCAAACTGCATTTCCAGAGTGAGAGAAAATATCTCTGCTCTAACACTGACTCAAGTGCAACAGCCAGATACATCCATTGGAAACATTTTCCTCAGCTTAGCAATGCAAAAATGCTGGTGCTCACTAAGAAGTGAGTAAATAGCTACTGTTATTCACTCTGATCTAGTTTTTGCCTGAAAATACCCTGAAGAAATCACAATTTGCACTCCATCACATCCTCCAAGTTCACCTGCCTCCAAAGACAAATTAAAACATTCCCAATGAGCAATGTCATAGCTATGTTTATGTGAGCTCTGTAGTACCACACAGCATCATGTAAAACAAATAGAAGAGCAGTCTATCCCTCCTTCCCTATTCTCAATGTTATTCCTTTTCTTTTTATACCAAATCACACCTGATGCATTGAGTGCCTTTAAACATTCCCTAGATAGCTCTGCAAAACAATTTTGCTAATTTGAGGAAACCTAAGTGTCAAAATAGATCCCAAGGAATGCCCTTGGATGTGCAGACTGTCCTATTCCAGGGCAAAGATCTGCTGGGTGGATGTATTTTAAAACTTTGGTTCCCATTTGCCTCCTGTAAAAGTTCAGCCATTTTAACCCAGTAAACTCATCCTTACACATTATTTTAATTGAAAAATTTAAAACAACAAAAGCTACAAATTGGGATACATTCCTGCTGAGGGGACTGAAATGATGGGATCAGATGATTTTGCTTTAGAAATTGTTACCATCCCAAAATACTAAAGGTCATGGGTTGTAACTCACTAAAAAGGATGTTGTGATATGCTCCTCTGGTTGCTTTAGATCATCCAAATGTTCATAGAGGATAAACATGTGACGGTGAACATGGACATCACTGAGCTGAGGTCAGGAGCAGTACATGTTTCCTTTTACATCCAATTCTGTAAGTAATTCTAAGTTGTGTAAATGATGCAATTACTGAGCTGACACAGAGTTTTGTGAACTAGGCACTTCCTGCAATGGGGGTGAGCTGCATCTGGAGCCGAGGATGAAAGTATCCAAGACTGGATGTCCTGGTCCTTGAACACAGACTCCAATTTATGTGGGTTTATTCACACTTCTGACCATCCTTTCCTGGTGGTTTTTTTTTTGCCCCTGCTTTCTTCTTCTTTTCCAACAGGCTGTTTGCAGTCTACTGCAGAGATGCCACAGGTAGCTCAAACCAAGTTGTTTCAGGCACCAGAAGGAGCACAGATTTCACGCTGTGCTGCTTCATGGGGATCCATTCCTGCATTCTTCTGTAGCTTGTGCTGCACAGTTCCACAGTTACATGGCTTCCAGTGCAGCAGTTCCTTTAGCTACATTATGGGGATAAACTGGTAAATAGCCCAAGATAAAGTGAATAGGAGATAATTCTGGAGCCAATACGCCCTTGTCCAGTACGTGATCCTAAAGGGTCCATCCATGATCCTAAACTCCATCTGTGATCATGGCAATACAGTGTGTGACTCCAGTACAGTTCTTAGACATACTAATCACAGTAAATTACACAGAATTTAGGGCACCTGGCCATTGAAGACATGCTGTCCATTCCTACAAGATCTTAGCGTGCAAAGAAGGTGGTTCAGATATGCCAGCAATTACTTTTGAGTCCCAAGATTGCTTCATTATACAACCAGTTCTGTGTGTAGACCTCAAAATTCTCTGCAGATACTTAATGATTACAGTGGAAGTTTGGGGATGTAGCAATATAGCACCAAAATAACAGGCCTTCAGGAGAGCACTTAGTACTGTGCTTTTTTTCCTGTTTTTAGCACATTTACTGTATTACTTTCTCTGTTACTTTTCTCTCTGCAATTCTATAATGATTTTCTCATGTCAATGAATTTAACTCTTTGTAAAAGCAACACCTTTGAACTTAAAAGTATTCTAAGAGCGATGATGAGTAGTTGCTGATCCTATTCATATCTTACCCTTTCTTTTCTTTCTAGTATGCCAGCAAGTTTTTGGTCTTGGAAGGCAAAAAAAATTCATTTCATTTTATGTGACTTTATATTTAATATTCAATTTTATTTCTCCTCTTGCACAGTCTTCTCTCTTTTTAATGAACCTCAGTATTACCTAGTTTCTAGCATGCATATGTATGCCCTTATTCAATACCTGTCATTCTAGTTTCTCACCTTATTTTCTCACTTTTAATGTATCTACAGAAGCACACATATACTGTGTGTCAGTTTTCTTTTTTTCTGTGACATTGCTCAGTTACTGATGGCTGTTAATAATCCCTCTATACACTCAGACTCCAGTAAAAGTAGTGATATAAGCTTGTAACAAGAAGATAGATATGAGACATAGATGCAGGATTCATCTTATAAAATAAATCCAAAACTCATCATATAGATAGACACTCACATCCTCAAAATATCACTTAGGCTCGTCAGTCTCTCCAGGTGTATTCTGTAAGAGCAGTTATTATTATAAAAAAATCGTACCACAACCCCTATAAATTAATGTCACTGAAATTCTGAAGCAGGCAGTTGGCACACTGAAAAATGTCTTATCTTTCCAGTAGAATACACTTTGGTATCAGTCTCTGCCTGATTTCCCATTCCTGAGACAAATTGCTCAAGGCCTTCATGCACCATAAGCATTTTAAACTGATATTCCTTCCAAACAATCTATTATCTGGCTGTTATTAAATATCTGTTACCTGCCTTGTGTGCTCAGAAGTACTGAAGTACAGGGAAATGTATGTGTAAAAACGATCTCAGACATTTCTAGCAGGTTCAGATACGGAGTGCACAGGGCATGACTGTGTCGTGGTCATGTGGTGGCAGTGTCAGCAGAAGATGCACATCCAGAAGGTCTATTGGTACTTGCATCCTCGAACATGAGCTTGGCACCAAGTGCTTTGTGCTTGGCTCTCTGGTGACTGGAGGAGGCTGAAGCAGTGACAGACAGGAAACCTGCACGGCCCAGCCAGCTGCCAGACCTGGCACAGAGCTCTGCTCAAACACAACTGCAGCCTTGGCCCCTCTCTCATCCCCTTTCCCTCAGATTAAAATGTCTCAAAGTAAATGGTTTTCATGTAAAAGAAGTGAGAATTTCCACTGAAGACTTGTGAGAGAGAGATGAACACTAGAACAAGACAAACAAAAAAGGAGATGGGAGTTTTTCAGGTTTCTTGTGCTTCACAGGCTAGAGACCTCCCCTCATACCTGAGAATATTTCCATGAGAAGAAATGGATAGTACTTCTGTCTGTTTTTTTCCATAAGATGCCACTTTACTTTTAGCTGGCTTTTCCTAAAGCCTCTGGTGCCACATAACGACAGAAAACACTACCTGCCATACCCTTACTACCACACTAAAATGCAACACAATGTTGTTTTCAAACTAATGGATGACTTCAAAATCACAGCTCCAGGAATCAGCCTTGGTCACTGCATATCAGGAAGGGAAAAAATGCAATATATGCTTTAGAAATTATCACTATTATTTATATTCTTGCTTTGCCAGTCAAACTATAGAATTCAAAGAGGAAATCTCTTCCCCATTTCTCTGTCTTCCTCAAAGAGTATTTGAAGATGAAGCACATTTTATTTGTGGGTTCCAGATCTGGGCTGCCCTCTGAAAACTACTTGTTCTCAGAACTGGAGAGAAAGTCTGACAGGAGGGCATTAAGGGTTCAAATATCAAGAGCTGAAACACAAAGGACTCTCTATCATCTAAGGGTCTAAAAATATTTTTTGGACTTGGCAATTGTCTTTCTCTCTTAGTAAAGAGGTGAGATAGTTTCTGCAGAACAATTTGATGCAATGGCTACAGGGCATGCAGAAACCTAGGAAAAATAAATCTTTTCTTGCAATGATACAATTTCATAGTGATTGGGCAAAAATACAGGATTTTTTTTCAGTTTTGGTCAAAATTCACATCAGAGTTACATTATTAATAACATACTGGGGCAGTCTGGGAAAAAAATACAGGCATTAGTTATTTTTTCCTTTTTGTTTTGTACTGGGTAAAAATCCTATTTAATAAGCTGCTTTCAAAATGTGCTGTTTAAAAAAAAAAAAAAAAAGAAGTTGACATACCATTATCTTGAGAAATATAAGCAACATTTACAACAGCAACAAGCCCCCAGACTTCTTGTTCCAGATAGGAAATATCTAGTAAGTTCTAACCTTATGCCCAAACAAGAAGTTCATTTTAGACAGAGTCTTAACCTTAAATACATCCTCTTATTTATAGTTTAATGGAAACTATTAAAACATGTTCTGTGGTTTACTATGCAATATAGCCTGTAGCACTTTTACAAGTTAGTCAAGGATTGGGGTGATGAGTGTTTTGGAGAGAGAGGTTTATTTTGTTTCTTTTCTTCAATATTATTGCCTAAATGCATATCTTTCTGACTAATTTACCAACCAGGAGAGAAAGTTGTATCATCCACACATTTGTGTTTCCCTAAAATAAAATTATTTCAAGATAACTGCAGAAAGAAGAAGGAAGCCATCTAGACGACAGTGGCAGAAACATAGACACTATCAGTGGTTTAATGCAGCTGGAGCTGTTTCTACAGACTTTGCACTGACACTGGTCCTCAACTGCTTAGGTAGATAATATTAAAAGAAAAGGAGAAGCAGAAACCTTTCTGTTAGGGGAAGCCAGTTAAGTCTATCATTTTATGAGACAGAATGAAGAAAAGTCTTACCCCTTTTCTATCAATATTCATAAGTACAGAAGGCATTGTGTAAAATCAATTACATACTCATAAAAATTCTGCCCATTTTCAGTTACCAGATCCTCCTCAAGTAGAAAGCACTGTTTATGAGAGCTCAGCCATCCTGAAGACTTTCAATATTACTGGTTTTAGGTTTTAGTTACGAGCTACTTGTAAGCAAGGCATTGGAAGCTACTCCAGATTTCAGAAAAACGTCAGTGTTTCCCCCTGCTCCAAGCACAAATAGCCATTCACCCAGAGCAACACACATTCCTCTGGGTAAATCAAGCCAAGTGATACCCCTGGGATATATCACTGGCCAGTGATATTGCAAATGTACCATGTGTTTATCTGCCACGTTGTCACATACTTCCTTTATTGCTTTAAGGTGAACACTGCACAACAGACCCTCCAGGGCACCAAGACCAGTCTCTCTCAACAGTAAGTTCTAGTTCTACAGAAATGCCCACAGCCCCTCTTCCTGCAGAGAAAGTCAGGCTGAATAAAGGAATACAAACCAGTCCCACAAGAAAAGAAGGAGCCTTGCTCTAGTAGGTAGCAGAGAGAGATTAAAGAATACAAAAGTTAAAGATTTGGTTTTCATCATACAAAAAATGCCTTTAAAATCTCAGTTCATTCATCACCTTTAGTCTACCCTATATAGCTTACCTTTTGGGGGATTTTCCACAGCAATGTTCTAAACAAGGGCAGGGAATCATAGCAATTTGCTAAGTTTTTTAAAATACCAGTTGATTCTAAACAGGAAGTCTCAAAATCAGTGTCTGTCTTGAGGGAATCATAGCTTCTGTGTATTCATGAAAGAAGCATGCTCTGCTGTGTCGTGTTGACAAGCCACTTACACATAAGCATGATGATTTTTCTTCTCAGTCTCTTCTTTTGTCAAGTTCCAATTTCCTGTTACAATCTGGGATGATTACATTTTGCCCCATGTGAGTTTATAAACACATTGTAAACAGGTGAAACAAATCAGTTAGAATGATTAAAGGCTTCCAACTGGGTCTCCAGATGGGCATTTGTAGGATCCAATTTTGAACATCATTTTGTTTTAATAACATCTTGTGTATTTTTGCCACAATTTTCTAAATGATGTGTTGAAGATGAAAGATTTTCCTGGCTGTATTAGTCAGTGTATGCTATTTTACAAAAAAGACAAATTAGGTTTGTTTTTTTACCTTTTCTATTGTTGGGACCATAATACACAAACTTCAGAAAGATTTTATAGTATGTAGCAGCTATTTGGCTCATGTTACTTGAAAACTGTAAGAGAGATACCTAATTATGCTGCCATTAGAACTACTGGCTTAAAGAGTTTATCAATGTTACTCAAGAGAAGACTATCTCTATTTTTGTTTCAGAGAAAACAGGTTTTCTTGATTTGGTAAATCCAAAACACAAGAAGAGTCTAAATTGTAGACTCTAGACAAACAGACCAGAAGTACACCGTGATGCACAAGCCTTTATATCATGCAGCCTAAATGATTTCTCATTAGGCTTAGTGGAAAGACTCTTGCTGATGTCAGTAGTAATCAGTTAGGGACAAAGATTAACACAAGATAAAGCTGTAAGAGAGGTGATGACAGTGGGATGTCATGGTCACAAAAACCAAAATCATGTGCTAATGATGTGCATATGAAACTGAAGTGCTACCTAAAAATGCTTTGGAGTCATNACCAAAATCATGTGCTAATGATGTGCATATGAAACTGAAGTGCTACCTAAAAATGCTTTGAGTGCTGGCTTGAGACTCTACCAGCACATATTTCCATCCCTGCATTTCTAAATGTGCATATTCCATCTTATAATTATTTCCAAGTATAAATGTTTTGTTGGGTGGGGTAATAATGATTTTTGCTTGTTGTGATGAATGAGTATAATGAGTTCATTCCTTTCAGCGATGTATATTTTACATCCCCGCTTTGTTGTATGGAATAAGCTATCTGTGGCACTACCAGCAACTCCCACTGGAGTGAGAAAGCATTAGAAGTCCCATGTTTAAATGAAACCACCTCAGTGGGAGTTCAGAGCCCTTTATTCAGCAGGGAGTCACACTGCTCAAGCCTGGTGAGAGACTAAAGAGTAAATGTCCAAAGACTGCAAAGCAAATTAGCACAGCACCCCACTGAAAAAACATCTGTGTGGCTCCAGAACGCTTTTCAGTGTTGTAACAAGCCTTCAGATGCTTGTAGCCATGAGAAATCCTGCTTCAGCTCAAATGCCAATCGTCTTTTACTGTCCATGGAGATGAGGTGTGGAGAGGTACAAGCTCTGTGTATAAATACCACAGAACATGGTGAACTTACAAGGGCTTGTGCATTTGTCACTGGCTTCAGAACAACTGCATAAATTTTGGTCACTACAAGATCAAAAAGGCATTAATCTATCTAGAGAGCATCTAGAGGAGGACCACAAGGCTGGTGAAGGGTTTGGAAGGGAAGCCTTATGAGAAGTAGCTGAGGTCACTTGGCTTGCTCAGCCTAGAGAAGAGGAAACTGAGGGGAGACGTCATCACAGTCTTTAATATCCTCGCAAGGGAAAGCAGAAGGACAGGCAGTGATTTCTTCACTCTCCTGACCAGTGACAGGACCCAGAGGAACAGCATGAAGCTGAGTCAGGGGAGGTTTAGGTTTAGGTCAGGTATCAGGAAAAGATTTTTCACCCAGAGGGTGGCTGGGCACTGGAACAGGCTCTCCAGGGAAGTGGGCACAGCACCAGCCTGTGTCAGTACATTAAATTTTGGATAATGCTGTCAGGCACACAGTGTGATTCTTGGGGCATCCTGTGCAGGGTCAGGAGTTGGACTCAATGATCCTCACGGGTCACTTCCAACTCAGCTTATTCTATGATGAAGTTCAGAGCACTTGAAAGAACCATGGAGTAGCAGAAGAGTCTGATAGACAGACAACATTGGAGCATCCAAGAAATCCTGCTTTTCCCCTTGGATGCTGCTTATGGTTGGCTGATTACAGAGAGAAAAACTCTGGGAGTTCTTTCCCATACACCTGCAGAGGCAGAAGGCCTTGCCACCACATAGCCACACTGCCAAAATGTTCTGGTTTTATACCAGTTCTACTTGCCTTGGAATCTCTGCTATGCTAGGGCTGATTTTTGTCGTGTCTTTTGCTCTTACGTGATCCCCAGTTTCCTTTCTTATTGTCTCCTCTCTCAACACAATTTCTATATGCTGTTATTCTACAATGCTCCTTTCTTTGCTTCTCCTATTGGTTTCTCATTTTTCTCTTTTCATTTCTATTTTTTCATTCAACAAACTGGTCCCCAGTCTCAGTTCTTTTGCTAGATCCAGTACCTCATCATTCTCCCTTTCACTCCTGGCCTACTCAAACATTCCTATAATTTCTACACCATGTTCAGCACCAGTCAGTGCACAATTCAGGCTGCATATCTACTCTTCTCCCTTATAACTGGCATTTTGCCATCCTTAATATATGTAAGGATATTATACAGAGTAAAAAAAATCAGCCATGACAGAGCTACACCATGAAACACAACAGACAGTTGTCAGACACAGAGAACTGTAATATACAGGGGCAATATGCTCATCATATATACACATTATCCCTTCCTTAGCCTCCTTACCTCATTGATTTTCTTATGAGCAACACCTAAGCATGGAACTTTTAGCTTGTCCTCGCAGGAGCTTTCATTCCTTGCTGAAGAAGACCCTTGGGGAAGACCCTTGCTGAATGGAGAGAGATCAAAAGGGAGAGCTAACTGAAAAATTAGCTACTGCTACTTCAAATTGAGCCTAGAGAGATAAATTAAACTACCATTTGATATCTGTAATGGCAAGGTAACATCTACAGCAAACAAAATTATAAGCAGGAGCATGTGTGTCTCCTTTGCAAATGACAGCTAACAGTGCAGGAAGAATTCTGTTCTTTTCAAAGCTTCTTTTGGCTACAGAGATAACATCCAGATTCAGTTCAAATGTGGAGGTAGTTTTTGACCTGCAACAAAGAGTCATCCCACATTTTCTACTTCACTTACTTGTGGCAATGATGGCTTCTCTAAGAAAATGCTACCAAACATGTATGACAAATCTGAGTGAATGTAACAATTGCAGTTAGAAAGAAATATCTCACTATGTTAATTAAGCAATTTTGTTTCTAAGAAAAGCCACTTACAGAACACACTGTAATTGTTAGTGTACTGGCAAAGTAGAATAACTTAGATTTGTTACCAAAGGCTCTGTAACAGAGCTGTCAATATTCTCCAGCTAAACCTACCCTGCACAAAGATATTATTGAGGGAATAGCCAAAGTTCCCATACTTCCTTCCCATTCTGCTTGTTAGAATGACTGCCTGCTACATATTTGTAATCGATCTTGTGCAATAGCTAGGCTGCTGGCTTATCACTCAAACTTGAACTCAAAAGATAGATAGCCTGCTTTTCATCTGATCCTTGTCCTTTGACTTACCTTACTCAGACAGCCAATTGTTAAAAGTTCCATCAGTACAGCTGTATGAGTCATTCCACCCAAACAATCCATGTCTTTAAAGGGCAGACGGGAGATAAAACAACCAAATTTTATCTTAGACAACAAGAACTACTGTTGGTATCTATTGGGAGTAAGAATAATATAACTGGGAATAAGAATAATGTGAATGTAATAGAAATCTGACAATAGCACATAAAATAATAGCAATGTGCAAACTGAAGAAAAGTAGCAATTTGAAGGAATAACTCCAGGCTAGGAAGAGATGCCTTAAGAGTCTCACAAGCATGTAAAAATTAGTATTTGTTTACAGCTTATCACTTACTACAAGTAAAGATGATCAAATATTTGGACAGTGCTTGGCAATCCACAAAAAAGCCAGCTCAGTCTGAAAGACAGGGCTCATGACTACAAACCTGACTTCTTTACCAAGTGGTACTTACTCTTTGGAGAAGAAAGGAGCCAGGTGGTAGAGGGTAACAATCCAATTGCTGTTCTTAAGGAACAGAAGACACTTAGCACTCAAATAAAACATATGTATGTCATACCAAAAACACCAGTTTTTCTGAAATTAAAAAAACAAAACAAAACAAAACAAAAAAAACCACAAAAAAGAGCACATGAAAGGGAGGGGAACTAATTGTTACCCTGCGGGAAAAAAAAATTGAAGTACAATAAAACCAAGAAATGAACAAGCTTGAAATTCTAGATAGGAAACTGATGATTCAGAACTGCAGCTATTTTAGATCACTCCCCGTTTCTGACAGCATTTAGATGTTTTAAGGTATTAGGGCAGTTGTCACATCTACTAGAGAAGGCATAGCACTATTATGACCAATGTTGGATTTATCACATATTTTATCATTAACTATAAACAGAGTTAGCTTTGCTAAAACAAATACCTGTTCTGTAGTTACTCATCTGTCAAGTATAGAATTTCAAAAAAAAGACTATCTTAAGTGACATTTGTGTACCACAGCAGATAAAAATGGATGCAGAAGATTCTTGCACAAATTCTTATCAGGAACATTATCTTACAAATATTATTGTTATTGTCATAGCTAATATCTGTACCTAAAAATCTTGGGTAAATCTGCCAAGAACCTAGATGTGTACTGTAACAATTAAAATATATCACTCCTTCATTTGAAATGAGTATGAGCTTTTCAATTGCAGCAAACAATACATTCATCAAAAATGAATGATACAAATTTTGTCTCCCTTGTTCCTTGCATCTATAACAAAGATCAAAAGACAGAAAACAAGACTTGTTTTTCTATTACTGTCAGTCTAGATACTTTCTCTCATTGCTTTTTTTTCCTAAGCTTTTACACTGTAATTACTCAGAGCACACTTTTTGATTATTTTGTTGAATGTTCTTCTAAGATTACCAACGTACATGAATTGCCAATAAAATTATGGGGCAGCACAAAGAATGCTGCCTGGGAGCATGGGAACTGAGAAAGCAAATGAGATGTTTTCTTGCTTTATGCATCTATTGCCCTTAGTGCTTTTACCAGTTCTAAACTGGCTCTTTTCTCAATCTCTGTATGAATCAGTGGTTTTTGTGTTCAGACACTCTGAAGTCAGTCTATCTCTACTGGAATAAATGCATGTGGACTTATCAGGTTCCTGTAGCTTTGGGACAGATGACCAATAATCCTGACAGCTTGGCTGTAAAGTTTTGCATTAGAAATAAATGCTGTATGACCTAGCAGAGTAACAGAGTATCCAGCTGCATTGGTGCTTTTCAATCAGGCTGTACAATAACAGAATGGTCTAACTCTTAGCAAAATAGTTTCTCTACTGATAAGAATATTTCCTCTGCATATGATTAATTGGGTATCCCATGGCTGCAAAATAATATCCAATGAACCTTCTCCTTCCAGAGCTGCCTTCAATGGAGCTGAACCACACAAAGACCACAGTGACATCAGAACTGCAGGAAGACATATCTCTACTTTTATCCTTCTCTTTTGTCCTAAGCTTTGCTGATTCTAGATATATATGATTCTCTGAAGAGTTCTTACACAGAGGTTTTTGCTTTCTTTTACAGATATATGGCCATTATTGATCCCTTGAAACCTAGGCTCTCTGCAACTGCTACCAAGGTGGTCATTGGGAGCATATGGATTCTGGCATTCCTGTTGGCCTTTCCCCAGTGCCTATACTCAATAACCAAGGTGATGCCTGGGAGAACTCTTTGCTATGTAGCATGGCCAGGTGGTCCAAAACAGCATTTTACGTAAGCTTTTGTTCTTTTAAACTTGTGCATGGTGGTGTCTAGACTTGCAATGGACTTGGCAAAATCACTAGCGTTGTGCAGACACTCTACACACAGAATAACTAACAGCTTTGATCACTGAGAAATGCAGAGCCAGTTTTCTAAGTAAGGATGATACAACATTATATGTGAGAAGTGGAACAAATTTATTTTCTTCCACATTTCTGAGTGTTCTCCCTCCTGGGCTGCACTTTTACCATCATTGCTCCACCTAAGATGGACTGAGATGGTCAGAATTGGGAACATAACATGGAATTCAAAGCAAGCTTCCTCTTTATCCTAACCAGGAAAACAAGGATTTCTAGTCTCTGCTAAGAATCATTTAGGTTGGGAAAGACTTCTAAGGTCACCAAGTCCAACCACTAACCTTACACTATCCAGTCCACCACTAGACCATGCCTCTATGTGCCACATCTGCATGTTTTAAATACATCCAGGGATGGTCAACTGCTCCCCTGGGCAGCCTGTACAATGCTTGACAGCCCTTCCCATGGAAAAAAAATTCCTAATATTCAGTCTAATATGACTGGCACAGCCTGAAGCCATTTCTTCTCTTGTAACTAGGGAGAAGAGACAAACATCCACCTCACTACAATCTCCTTTCAGGCAATTGCAGAGAATCAGAAGGCCCTAAACAGATTTTTTTCTCTAGATGTCTTCATGGGAGTGCTGGATTTTGCCACTTCTTTCTTTTATACTATCACAATTACTTATGCCAGATATTAGTCCAAAAGAGAAAACTGGATAACCTATAACTGGTTCCACTTTCTGAAAGTAAGAATATCAGTCAATTAAATTAAATATATCCTATTTGTCCCCTGGTAGAATTAGGAATAAGTGGCTACTTAGGCATCTGTCCTTTCATGTCATCACTGACATTTAAGAAAAACATTGTGTTCAAGGCTGAAAGCCTGTGTAACCATCTAGAATCAATTTTGGCCTTTTGCTCTTTTTGAGGCAGGTGAAAGAAGTCCTGGTCATATGTAATTTTTATCACTTTAGGAGCAGTACACAGACATTTCTCTTTAGGGCAGGAAGGTCACACTCAGTGACAGCTAGGGATTCTACTATGATCACTCACTAGGATTTTATGTGAAGTTGGCATTTAACCAGGAACTAACAGGAGGCAAAAGAAATGATCTTTGTTTTCCCAGTGCTTACATCAGCAGACTATATTGCACACAGGCTAGAGATCTGCATTGTCTATGTGCAACAGACCTGCCATATGATGAATGGTGGGTGACAGGACTCTTAGCAGGGTCTTTGCATCAATATATCACTAAAACACTTATTTTCCTCTTTCATTTATGGTCTAGACTAGAGCTCCAAATGCCTAGCTTGCCCTCATGATACTTGGGTGTGCAATTATATCAGCTCAGCTAGTTATGGACAAACATACCTTATTCTGCAGTCAGTAATCAGGATAACTATAGAGCCAATCACAATTTACTAGTGCAGGATCAGCATTAGACACCCCACAAAGCACATGCATTAAAATGTACATAAATTAGCAGTGCAATTCAACACTTTCAAAAAGACAGTGAAAACACAAAGGACTAGCCAGTTAATATAAAACATGCTTTGTGCTAAAGTAGCAGTCTTGACTTCTAGCAGCCCATCACACTGGTATAGCTCCTCTGAAAGCACTTACCACCTTAATACCTTTTCATTGCAGGTATCATGTTATTGTGATTGTGCTGGTCTACTGCTTTCCACTGCTTGTCATGGGCATCACTTATTCCATGGTGGCAATTACCCTCTGGGGAGGAGAAATACCAGGTGACACATCCAACAAATATCATGAGCAGCTCAAAGCTAAGAGAAAGGTAATGTTTCAGTAAATCCCTCCAAGTGAATACTCATAAAATCATCTGCAATTGTGTTGCAACATGAACAGTGAATTCTTTCAGAAATATCAAATCACTTGAAATAGCGGTAATGAGAGATCAGCTTCAATACAAAATTTGATTAGGTTTGACAATTTGTTTTCTCTGTTCACTGGCTGATTTTTCTAAAACTTTAATGTTTGTCATGAAATAAATGAAACATTTGCTTTTTAACTTCTTACTCCACATGTAACAGCACATACTACATCTGTTCTGTGGAAACTAAGGCAAAAAATTTAGCCTTCACGGAGTTAAGATACTGACTTTTGAACAACGGGCTAGCAAACCATTAGCTCTTGTTCGGCAAGATTCTTATCCTACTGAAACAAAACAATCTTGCTGTAACTCTTAGGTGATTAAGATCCATGCATATTTGAAATAAGCACTGATCAGCCTGTTGGTAATAAATAAATTAGATTTTTAAGCAACAACCTTTCTGTGAGAAATGCAAGCAAGTTTTCCCAGATGTTTTCTTTCAATCTCTTTCACTGCAGTTATTGCTTAAACTAACTAGACTTGGGATTGCTTATGAACTGAGTATTTCACTATTTCCAGTTCAGTTTTCCTAATGTTGCAGTGCAATGAAGGTTTCTTTCCTGTAACATTCTTTTTCTTAACCTAACTTTTCTTAATTAATAAGGCAGCCTTCTACTTTATTTCTGATTAATTCTTTAATATTAAAATGTATTTAACCTTTCCGATTTGAAAAAAATGGTAACCTAATAGAAACTTCTAATTCATAAACAAGCACATTTTCAGTTGCTCAGTTTGCTTCAGGATACTGTGAGTATGTTTGAACAGTGGAATACGCTTCTGTGCTGCAGCAATAGAGTGGGGCATATTGGGTCCTGAGACAACACGAGATCTCCTGCAAATTCTGGAGAACACTAACATGGTCATTTCTTTCAGGACACTGCAGAAATCACTTTTTGTAACAGACAACTTGTAAAAACAAACGTGGAAGGGAAAATATTAAATTATGGCAGAACCAGGACATTGCAGAACTTCAGGACCTGTTATCACAATGACTAAGTAAAATAATCATCCTGTGACATAGAAATTAAACATCTCTCAAGCGAAAATCCGGCTTTTACTAAATGAAACAGAGGGCCCAATTAAATCACTTGAATACTTTAAAAACAGCACCTGCTTAGAATTCTAAATATATACAAGAGACAAGGAAGAGCATCCTTAATTAAAGGATTTTAAATATGAGAGTACAGGAATGCCTACCTTCAAGACATGCAACAAGGGAATTAAATTATGTGCAAGTATATTATAACTCCATCAGTGACTTTATTGGTAGAGCTCCATGACAGCACTTTAGCTACACTGCTGTGCTCTCCAACGGGATTTATGAAATAACTGGTATTTGGAAAGATGAATCATAATTGGTTATTCATGGAGAGGAACTAACAGACTGGAATCCAAATAAAGCCATAACTCAGCCTGCCTCTGATAACAGAGCTAGTGCTTTGCCCTTTTCAGGCAAAGAAATAATCTGTTTTTCTTGCTATTTAGTATATAGGTATCCAGACATATGAAAAATCTGTGCATTTTAATGAAGGAGAAATATAAAATAACTGACTACGTTTCATATCAGGCAATGGTCTCTGGTGCAACGGTCTCTGATTAGGGTTGTTTGAAATCGTATTCAATATCAAGAAGGTAGTGAACAGTTCATGTAAGACCTTTAAAAGAAACTATGTTTGCCAACAAAAGATCTGAAGCTTGAGAAAGTTGTTAGTGGTTCAACAGATAGTCTCATCATTTAATATATATGATTGGGCAATACAGTCCTGAATCCTCCTGAAAGCAACATTAAGGGATGAAGGATTCAAAGAATTTCACAGTGCACACTGTAGGCTGGACAACACAAAGTCAGGCTTAGTATCTTTAAGGTCAAAGACAAAATATTTAGAAATTCAGAACTAGATGAAAGTACACAACTACTTCTGCTTGCCCCTTTTTTTTTTTTTGGACAGACAACTCAAATATCTCAGGGACTGACCCATTTAAATCTGCCTAATACCAGTCTTTTGATCTTCTGAACATTTGCTATATGCAGGGAGTTAGCAGCCATTATCCCTTCTTCTTAAAGCTCCTGGCATGACACTGACTGATGTTCAGCTGAACATCATTTATTCTCCTGCAATTCTCATTTTCACAATATGGAATTGTAGTCTCAATGGTGTTCCATACCCTGCTTTTGCTATCTAACAAGTTCCAATCATTCTTTTAGCTTTACTTAAACCATAAGAGGGAATAATCATGTACTGCAAGTAAAATCAGTAAGTATTGCTTTTATCAAGAGATACAGTTCTGACACAAGAGTTTTCTGAAAGAGAGGACGTTTATCTAAACAGAAGATGATACTGCCTGGCCACAATGGGAAGAACACAGAGGAACAGAAAATGTTCTCCTTAACTTTTATATTTCCTTTACTGTTCCTTTTACTTATGACTGTTACTTTGTGATAATGTGTCACCAGGCATATTTTTCAGTAATTTTCATTCCTCCACACTTATGCTTCTGCCTGTATTTTCTGCTTCTCCTAACACAGCTTGAGGTATCATCTCAACTTCTATTAGCAATGAAGATTGATTAAAAGTCACATTGTTCCAATATTTTTTTCTCAAGTTTGAGCATAAAACAAGGAAAAAAGCCCCATATGATTGCTGGCAAATCACAGCCTCTGTGAGAGCTCCTGTATGAACACTTCACACATATTTCTCTGGTTTGGTCTCTTACTCTTTCCCCTCCTTTTCATAGATTTAGATGTAGTCTAAGGAAGGGCAGCTAAAAACGATCAAAAGACACAAAGTGATTAAAATGGCCTGCACTTTGTAATTTGGAGACAAGGAGACCAAGGGACAAGATGTCAGCATTTAGAGAAACACAAAGGTAGTGGATAAAGAGACTGAAGAACTATTGGTCACCAAATCCTGAAATACAAGAACTAAAAGGAGAGCAGCACAAGGCTGGTAGAAGAGAGAGCACTTAAGAAAGAGTAATTTAAAAGTCAGTAAAGGGCATCTGAGATGTTCCCCTGCCAGATGCTTGATGATCTCTGAGGATTCAGAAAGGTTTTCAGCAAATCAACAAACAAATTCATAAATCAGGGTTGGAAAAGGTTGGAAAAGACCTCCAAGATCAACGAGTCCAACCTCTGACCGGTCTCCAGTGTCAACCAGACCACAATACTAAGTGCCATGTCCATTCATTTCTTTAACACTTTCAGACAGTGACCCCACCACTTCTCTGGGCAGCCTTTTCCAATGGCTGACAGCCCTTTCAGCGAAGAAATGCTTCCTGATGTCCAAAAATTCTCCCTAATGTCCAAGTAGATAATGAAAGGATGAATCAGAGATGTGCTCCTCTTTAACACAAACCTGGGTGCTGGGGCAGTATTAGGAAAAGAGAAGATGGGAAATGGCCAGGTTCATGGGATTTCCATTAACAGCAACTCCTACAGCCTCTGAGCCAGAATAGTAGGATAGGTGGGCAACTATCTGATTCAGAAGGAACTGTCCTATGTGTTTATGCTCCTGCTTTTACATAGCAGTGCAGCTATAAAAATACTCCTGACTCCTCACTGGCTTTCAGTGCAACTAAAAACGCAGATTTTCCTTTTTTATTTCTTTACCACATATGAAAAAATGAGATGAAACACATTAATATATATTTTATAGCACACTTAACAAAGAAAAGCACTAGTTAGAAATAATGACACTTTTGCTGGCATTAAAAGATAGCCAGCCAGGTCAGACCAAAAATATACAAGATGAATTGTTTCTCCATGGAGTAGTTTATTGCGGAGCAGAGGCAGGAAAAGACAGAAAAGGAAAGAAAAAAAAAAACGGCAAGAGAATCAAAGCCTAAAACATTGCAGTATGGCATCAAAACTCTTGAAATACTGAATTAATTATGGGATGACACAGATTTGAAAAAACAAGACTATACTAATAATATAAAGCTTGTTCAACATAAATAGGGGATGATAACATTACACTGTGAACTCACAGATCAGATGATAACCAATAATTCACTCTGAAGTCAAAGACCCTTCCAGTTAACAAGCAACCACTAAGTCTAGACAGCCAGACTAGGGTTAGATATTACTCCATTCATAAAACCTTTTGTGAAAGTTTGCATCCAGCCACGTGAAACAAAATGTTTTGACACTGTGGGTCTAAGGGTTTTCTTGCATGTGACTTCCTACAACATCTTGAAACTTCACTTTTATCCTACATATTTGTTCAGACTTCAAGATTGGAAAGTAATTGCTTCCTCATTGGACTGCATAAAGACATGGTAAGTTAAAAATCTTCCCTGTTATTTAAGCAATCCATCTTCTGGTTTATCCCAGCAAGAGAACCAGCACTGCAATCTCCACTAACTTTTATATTATATGCCATTTTCAAAATGACATAAGGGAATAGAAGTTTAATGCAGCAGAAAGTAAATCTAACTCGATTAGCCTAAATTCAATTAAAAACACCCGCTGCAATCACCTACTTTACACAAATTTGTTGTACATATTTCAAGGGAAAGCCCAATCTTCACAGCTGATGCCCTTATCTACACTGAATCCTCACCTGTGACTATTTTAAAAGTCAGATAGTAAGAAACAAGTAAGTAAATAAGTAAGTAAGGATTTTATGGTCTTTTTTTCAGGTAAGTGTTTGCCAAGGCTGCATATATGCCAAAATATTCACTAGACATGTTTAGGTGTGCAAAGAGAACCAAATCCTACAACACACTGCATGTAGGGTGAAGGTATCTGGACTACAGATCACCCAAACCTGCCATGCAACAGCAGTCTGCTGAAGAGAACTTATATTGCCATTGTGCCCTTCCCATCATTTATTTATTCATGGGCCATGAGTGTTTGCACCTTGAAGATTTGTTTGTGCTTGTGCACCAGGACAGACATGACTGCCATGGTGGTGTTGGAGCACTTGGCTCACACACTGACCAGGTGTCCACCCCAGAACGGTGCAAACATACACAAAAGGCCACAGGCACTTCCCCCTGGGAAGGCACCTCTTCCCTTTAGCTGATCTTACATTCCTGGGAGTGATGTGTGAAACAACCCACCCATCGTGTTGTGGGGTAATAAGGTGCAGAAGCTCAGTTTTCTAGGAATACTGTGTATCTCGTGGCAAAAATTGGGACCTGTATAATTTTTTGGTCCATTGATACACATCTTCTGTGAATGGGTCATTACTCTTTGACTTTGCAAAAATTGACAATGAAAACAAAATGCAAACCAGAGTAAATAAATGCTAGAAGATAAGTAATACAGAAGATTAAGCTGGAGAAATAAATACCATTTTAAGAAGAGGATCTCGCTGATCTAACAGTCACAGCAGTATGGCATGTATTAGAATGTAGGTGGCTGTATTCCTTGACTAGCTGAAATTTCATACATCTACAGTTCAATTACCATTTATCTAAAATGCTGATGCATTGTGAGCTGGCCAAAGCTCGATCACAATTGAAAACCACAGGTGTACTTCAGTGCAGCCACATTCACAAATTTAGCAATCATTGTTCAGCACATTCAGAAAGAGAAAAGACTTAGTAACATGACATTGAAGAACAACTTACACCAGCTAGCACCACTTCTGTACACTCCATTGCTCTGTTATCAGCCAACAATCAAGAGAAACAGAGATGCTTTTTAAAGAGTGCAATCCTTAGATAGAATGTCGGCTGATTAATTCCTCAGGCAACTGAAGGTGCAATAAAAATACCAAAGTGGCAGCTTGTTATGCTCATACACCGTTTCCTCTATGCGAAATACAAAGAAGTGACCAAAAAGTTTCTGAAGTAATTAGTCTGACTTTATGATTTCATACTTTTAAGTCAGTCTCCTCCAAGATTAGAATCATGTCGTCATATATCTCAGACTTTGTGAAACTACTCTAGAAATTAAATCTTTTCTAAGATTTTCATATTAATGAATCATAGAAAGTTTTAAACATCAGCTTTATCAGTGGTTGTGTTCGACAATGTCACATTTCTTACTTAATGTAAAGAAAAAAACCAGAAGGAATTCTCAGATGGTTTTAAAGGCTCTTCATAAAACAAACTTATCCCTTGTTTGCCAGACACTGGAAGATATTGAACTAAATCCAGTGCTTTCTCCAGTTATTTGCTGAGTGTCAGTTCGTGTCTTGAACATTAAAATGTTAAATGAAAACAGGACAGGAACCAGCCTTCAGGCCTGTCACCACAAACATCTCTAACAGAATTCCTCTGGTATTATCTTAAACCTCCATCTTTTAAAAAAATCTCACCAATCCTAGAGTTCAGTTTTCCAGGCTAAATTTCTTTATAGACAGCTCTATGCCATTATTTTCAGTTAGCTTAATTAATTACTTACCATCCCCCACTGGAGTTACCTCTACAGATATTTTCATGTCCATTTCTTCTCTCAGTTTTTATTTACGTTTCTTACATAAATGAAGCAAGTGCTTCTGATCTTCCTTTATAGAACATCTTTATGCAACAAGTGACCAAAATCAGACAAGGAATGCCAGCAATGTAGTGTCAACCATGGACCTGCACAGGGGTAACTCCCTGCTCTCCACTGAGAATGCCACATCTGGAACATCCCAATATCTCATTTTTTCCTTTCATTAAACGGATGACCAGGTTGTGCTATAATGAGTCAATAACATCTGTTCTCCTCCTCATTTGTTTACAACAAGCAAACAAATTCACGGCAGATAATTTTATTAGTCCTTAATTGAGCAAATCCCAGAACTTTTCTGAGTATGATCCTAGCTATGGAAGCACAGTGTAAAACAACCCATCAAAACTAGCACAGTACCAAGTCCAGCAGTTCCTATCTGCTCTGTGCTGTCACTGCCACCACACCCCACCTAGGGACACAATCCCTACTGGTACCATACAAAGTGTATGACCAGCACTGTGAAACTTCATTTCTGCTCCCACAGCTCTTCCACATCCCTGTTCTTTCTCCACCTTTCTTCTATAGCAGCAAAGTTGCTCAGAAGTGTCTTGTCATCAAGCTCATCTGACATTTTATTTTGTGCAACCTTTATTTTGCTGCACAGAACTCCCCAGTAAATACATTAGATGAGGTAGATCTCAAGACTGATACTTAGAGAATATATCCCAGATTGGAGGGAGAATAGTATTAAATATGTTCCAGTAAAAGTATTTTTTCTCTCAGCTACCTTTCCAGTGCAAAGTGTTTCCCAAATCATGCTCCAGAGTGAAATGTAACAGGTAAAATGACTTACAAAACTTAATAACTAAAGATAGGTTTCCTCTTGCTCTGCTTCAGGGCACCTCTTACTATGGCATCCTTAGCTCTGACTATTTATGGGAAGTATGAAATAGCCTTGTTAAGATAGTAGATACAAACCAATCCTAATGAAGCTGACTTCACAAATGGTTACACGTGGCTAAAACTGGGTTTGTAACC
The DNA here is from genome assembly GCA_013396995.1 of Dicaeum eximium. NCBI lineage: Eukaryota > Metazoa > Chordata > Aves > Passeriformes > Dicaeidae > Dicaeum > Dicaeum eximium. The sequence continues at coordinate 119,549 of VWZP01000623.1, forward strand.
CTGTAGATGGAGCCAGTTACACAAGAAGATGTGACAGGATGCTCTGTGTGCTTCCTACAGAGCACAGATGCTCACCCTGCCTGCTGCTCCTCCCCATGGCTCTGCATATGTGAGTCAGGACTGGCCATCAAGAAGGTTATTGGACCAGACTGCAGGTGTTAGTGCTCCACTAACATTTTGAGCACTTGTTCCATAACCGTAAAGACAAATGCCCTGCCAGACTCATCAGATTGCTATTAACACTATAGCCAAAGTCTCTACTTGCAAGTAATTGCTATTATAGCCAAAAGTTTGCAGAATAGGATTTTTTTAAGCTTGTTTTCTCTTAAGTTTAAGAAAAACTTCAAAAGGGTAACGAAGGTCAGAATATCATATAAGTATCTTTCTGGGGAAAATGCTAGCAGAGTAAGGTATCTTTTACTATTTTTATCAGTAATACATTCCCATAGTTATCAAAAATCTCCACAAGAATACAGAACACTGTCAGGAAAGCCTGATTTGGGCATTTTCATTTACCATTAATTAAGTTCTTGCACAATCATCACATTAATTACAATCTATTACCCCCTCCCTAAACACATACACACAAAGAGGATGAGGAATTTTTTTCCAGTAGGATGAGGCAGAATAGCCAATAATCTTTGGTTTTAAGTTTTAAAAAGTTCTGTTAAACTCTTTCTATTACCAAGTATATAGACTGAAAACCTACTGAAAATGTAAGGAATGAGCACATTATTAATGTTGTGAATCATGATTTTTATTTCACAGTCTCAGTCTTCACATGCTTAGAAATTGCCTAGGGAAAGACTGGGGCATGAGGTACAGGGGAATTACTGTCATTGCATAATAAACCCAAAATATTTTTTACAGAGACGTTTTATAGTCTTAGAACTTCAGGGGGAAAAGGGTTCATCTGTTCTCTCCTTTTCAGAATTATTTTTTTCCTAGCAATTTGTTCTCTTTAATGATCTGTCCATAATTTTGAACAAGATTTCCTACTGAGGTAAAAATAAAGCCAGACCTCCTCCTCACCATGATTGGCACAGTGAAATATAACAAAATTATTGGAAACTGCTCTTCTCTGCTCTCTGTCTCCAAATAGCTACAGAACACTCAGCAGCAGTACCCGTTTCCATTCATTGCCTCAAGGTCCTAAAATTCAGCTATGAACTGTGAACAAGCGCATCTTTCCACACCCATTGTCCATGCCTCAAGCAGCAATCACAGAGAAGTAAAAGCAGAGTAAATACTAAAAAAGGCTTTATACCATGCATAAACATGGCAAGTTTAAGTACTTACTGACAAACTGATGGAGGTTTTCTGGTCAATACTTTTTTATAGAACAGCTGGCAACATCTCTAGGTCGGGGGCAGATTTAAGAGACTGGTTCTGCATGGGCAGGGATTAGGCTCAGGACTGTGTATTTGCAGTTGCTGTGATGTTTCTCCTTGTTATTTTTATATTTTTGATCACTGTTGGCTAAAAATTTATGTGAAATATAAAGTCTTGGTACAGTCCTAGAGCAAAAATTTCTGCTTACTAGTGCCTCATATTTTTAAGAATGGAAGTAACACTAGGTGAACAGTCAAAGAAATTCAATAATGCTTCAGTCCAATGTTAGTGAACTCATTGTTTTCAAGTGCATTGCTGAATTCAACGATACACATTCATTAATAGGAAAACCAAGATACCTGTGAGAAAGGCCATAGAAAGCCAAGTGTCTCTTTTTCAACATTCAGATTTTCAAGCATGGACATTATGATCTCCGTGTTTCAAACTATGGAGTTGGGTTTTTTAAGACAGACTTCATTTTCTCTGTGCAGTCCTCCCCAAGTTCAAGTTTGGGACTTGACCCTCCTGACCAATAACCTTAAAATCCCACATTCAGTACCAAGTGTGTTCTTTAAGTTGTATGCAAATTTTTTCACTAGCATATAAACAAACCTTGGAAACTTCAAAAGGTGCTTTGTTTAGTCATCTAATCTGCAGTCAAAGTTATCCCATTACATATCCTAAATTATGACCACATGAATAGCCCTGTGTGTGTATGGGTGTGTAAAAACATATATGTGTAGATATATATACACACACATACACACATATATACACACACACAGAGTTAGGAGAGAGTGCATAAGAAGCCCCTTCCTCATTGAGTCCCTGTAGGGAAATAACGAATAAATTAATTTTAGCACGAGTTTTCAGTCTGCTGAGCTTTCTGGAATACTGCCAAGCATTTGTGTGGTGAGAAGCCCAAGGAAACATGATGCAGATCACTCATTTTGGAGGACTGCAGAGCCAAGACCTCTGTATTCAGCAGAACAGAACTGCAGTTCCAGTATTACACCTACACACTTTTGCCTTCATTACAGGATGCTCTTCATGTCAAAACAAAACGTAACTTCAGCACAGGTTTTTTCTGAGTTAAAGCAGACATCTACACACCTACACACACAGGGGTGTCTATGTTATGTCTATTAATGCCTTCACCTAACAAATCAAATTCTTTAACTCAAGAATTTAATTCTTTACAAGTTTCTGTACTGCAATCTATTCAAAGCATCTTTATTTCACTACTCATTTTCTGGGGTGAATAGAAATATTTTTTTTATTTCCCCAGGTTTTAAAGCAGGTTTCCTAGGAAACAGTTTCAGCCACCCTGGCATGGGTCAGCTTATACCTTATTCCACAAATTGGGATATAACAGGAGTATCAAACCAGTGAAATAATGATCAATGTGTTGACCACTATGGCCAAGTCATGCAGATACTTTAAGACTTGAAGCAATGCTTGTCTGTACAAAAGCAGATATTGTCAGGATAATGACACTCCTGATACTTTTCATCAAAAATTTGACCAGAGCACGTACCACTTTTTATTGACCAAGTATTTCCAAAATGTTCTGTATGTGAGTCACAAGTCTACTTCTCCTAATAAATTAACAACCTTGTACAGTCATTTGAAGAAAGCCAAAAATAAACTGGGTGCATGAAATTCAAAATACAAACCTCAACATCACTGACACTAACAGTTTTGTTTGAAGTCAATTTAAATGAAAATAGACTGGGGAACAATATTAAAGTTTTTTTGCCCTTTTTTTTTTTTCTTAGGTGGTAATAAAAATTTTTCTTCAAACTTTAAAAGGGAAGATGCTATTACCACTGCAAATGCATAATTATGCTGGCAACAAAAAAAATAGCTTTAACTGTGCTTTTTTTTTTAACAGAATTTTGCCATGCAATTTAAACAAGTACAGTCCAGGGTTAATTCATAGTGCTTTTCTTATCAACAGAAAACAGAAGAAAGATTTTTCAAACTATGTAGTAAATAATCTGCATTCCTTCCTATTATGTTCTTGTGGCAAAATCCTAGAGAAATATGGTAAACATTCAAATGGCTTCTAATTATAGAAATCACTTATTTAATACCCCTAGTTGAATAAGGTGGAAATCAAACAATTCAAAAAGTAGTCTTTCCTTATGAAATAAGAGCCTGTGCTCCTATTTTGAAGATAACCAAAGGTACCCATCTCATTTTAGGTTCAGGAGGACAGATTTCATTATAAGGATCCCACATAAAGTAAAACACCGGTAGGATGGTATGCAACTCTTGCATAATTCATTGGCATAATTCATCATAGCATTAGTTGTTTATTGCAGTGTCCAATATATAAGATTTAGTTTTCAAAACAGAACATTCATTAGTGCCATTCCTTCAGAAAACACTTTCAGGATTGTGTCGAAGTGGACTTCAGAATTAACTACCTCTATTAGCAAAATAAGATTAGATTATTTTACTTCCCCCCACACCAAATCTCATACTTGGTTGGAGGCATAGAAATGAATTATACCTCATGATTCATTCCAGGTAAGGAAACAAAACATTGTAAAATAAGTGGTGGTATGAATCTTAAGTACAAGAGCACTAGGTCAGCTTTTCCACTTTTTTCCCAGAACTAGATCTCAGGTGGATAATCATGCCCAATAATGCCAACCCCACAAGAGCCACTCAGAGTTGTTTTCTAAAGAACACAAATTACTTATGCTACTCAGTGCTTAAGACCAAGACAATGATACAAGGCCACCTACCTTTACTTGTTGTCCAGCACACAGAAAAAACCTCTTAGTTTGAGCAGCAGACATTAGCATATTGCTTAATATCCAACAATCTCTTGTGAGAAACTGAGACATCTCTTCTTAGATAAAGTAACATAAAACTTGTTGAAACTTTTCCTCCTTGCCCCCAAGCAGATGCTTGTAAAATCATGCATTCTCAAGGAAAATAAAACTCTGAGCAAAATATTTACCCTTTTTTGCAATGGAACAGGTATTTCTTGACATGTTGAGAGAAACTCAAAGTCACTGTCAAACCTGTGTTCTATGCAACTTTGGAGAAACATCATTTAAAAACAGCAGTAGCTAAGACCACTCAAAAAAAAGTCAGAACTGCTTTGGATTGAGGGGAGTCCCACATTAGAGCATTTGAAGAAAGCAAACTAAAAACTACTTTGCACTAGAAGAGAATAGATTTTTGAACTTTAGAGCTTAACTAACAAGTAAATTATTATGAATTCTCTTTGCAACAAGGGATTATGCAAACTGAAATGAAAACCAGTTTCTTTATTTCAAGTAACTGAGAAAAACAGATGGAAAGTGTAAGTCAGAAGACTAAAATTACCTGGAGCACTGGAACTGGCAAATATCTTACCTGGCTGAAAGACTTTCGAACTCTCTCATACTTTCTCCTCCTAAATGTGCATATCCTTCAGCTATTAAGAATCCATCCTTTCCTATGGGCTGAAAGAACACAAAAAATCCCTGAGTTTGTCAAAGCACTTGGTATCTTAGAAGTCAGTCCCATCTCTGCACTATTGCCAGTAGAATTACCTTTGAATCTTAACTTTCTTGCAGAAGGGAGATAGTTTATTAAGTATTGTGGAGAAGCAAAGCCATATTGGTGTTCCTTTCTCTCTGGTGCTTCATGCCTAAGTGCCACATATGTCCCCAGGACTGGGAAGTGGATTTACTGGCTGCATCCTAACATGCTGGGACAAACACTTTGTGCAATATTAGCGTGGTATTGTACCTCTCCCAGAAGAGCACAGGGCAAAAGTTATGATTCCATGGATTATCTGTGAACTGTGTTTAAGCTGTGTTCATGAATAAATAACACCCAGGAGAGGGTAAACAAAGACATTCTTACACTCCATGAGTTCTTAAGTCATTTGCTTCTCATTTAGACCTGCATAATACCCAGGAGTAAAAGTTCTGAAAGTAATTAAATTGTTCTGTGTGATATAAGTGCAAATGAAATCAAAAGCCCAACTCCTGTACTTGTAGAAGCAGCAGTATCAAAGATGACTTAGAAAGGCAATAAGGAGCTGCAGAGAAGATTGAAAAGGAAATGATTGCATGGTCCTAGTCTTAGGTATTGCTGGTAAATCAATGCCTTGCAATGTGAATTGCTATATTCCTCCAGCAGCAACCGAGTCTCTCAGAAAAGTATGTTATTCCCAACCTTTCAAGAGCTGTTCTCAATGCTACATCTTAAATCAGACTATTTTTCTAGCTATTCTTCATGCAAAATAAAAACAGGATGGAAAAATAAATGTACTTGCTGGTTTTTCTGATTGTAGCAGAATCTGTTAGATCCTTTTCACTTTTACTGTTCCAAATGTTTCACAGCAAAGGCAAACTTGCAAACTCCAATTCCAGTGAACTTACATTGGTTTTGCTCTTTTACATATATTTTTTTCTCATTACATCCATTAATGAAAGAATGCTTCTTACTCACACAAAGGATTTATAGGAATGGACAAAACCACAAAGCACATAAATGAACTTTCTTTTTTAGACATAGTTTTTTGAAGACATAGGCAGCAGTGCATCAATATCAGCAGAACATGTTGATGAAAATCAATGTATAAAATAAATACTTTGATTTTCTGTTTACAAATCTAGCCTCAACACGTTCATGAAGGTTGCACAACTGGGAGACTCAGTACAACTCAGTACAACTCATTCAAAAGTATTGCCTAGAACAGAAAAAACCCTCTTTCCTCCAGTCACGCTGCCCACAACACACACAGAGGGAGATTGAACAGAAAACCAAGGGAAAATGGTACCTCTGGGATAAAAGACTTTCACTGCAATTCACATTTTGGAAAGCTCCATGGTGAAATGGTGGCAGGAACAGAGCTAGACTTTAAGCTAAGCAACTGAATTCAGGCATTTTCTTGCTTTAGAAATGTTTCCTAATGCACAAGAGAAAACCCTTATTAATTAATTCCATGCCACTCAGAACGGACAGAAAAGCAACTGAAAAATGGTAATGTCACAAAAAAAGTGAAACAGAACAGACCTATAAAAAAGACCTTTTTTTTTTTTTTCAGTCACAGGTTTAAGTAGTCAAAAAACAGCCCCAACACTAAAGCTGTCTTTTACACTCTGTAGTTGGACCTGTGAAGTGTCACTGGGGTTTCTTTAGTGAAACATCACAGTGTGCTGGGAAAAGACAGTCAAGTTTTTGTGGTAAATTCATACTAGGCCTGTTTAATTTATTTTCACTGTTGGTTTATGGGCACTTGTTAATCAGAATTTATTCCAAGTAAACTCAGGGTGCCCTGGGTTTACAGACCTTGAAGTCATTTTTTGTTCATAGTTATTAATATAATCAAGAAATGAAACTTTATACTGGAAAGACCAACATTAGGGACAAGAGCCACAGCTATAACTGCAAAGTGTGGCCTTGCACAGTGTGTGCCTCTTTCTGAAAGGAAAAAGGACATTGGGAATAAAGCTCCTTCCTTCTCCTGATTGCTTTTTTCTCTCCATTTCTGCCAACACCTAGTCATTCTTAGATGATTAAATAAGAACAGACTAGGGCTTTTTGATTCCTCTCACAACTTCCGCATTTGACTTCAAATTCAACCTTAATTGCCTTCTGTTTCCAACAATTTAACACCACACAGACTTGCAACATCTCACTTATCTTCTCCTAGGAAATAAGTCAGTAAGTGCACTGTACTATATAAATACTTAAAATGACATGCAAACCTGAATGATTAAGAATGTAATGTGCTTCACTGTCTGTCATTCAAGTGACTTGTTACTTCACAAATTAAATCAAATACTAATGTCCATCTAAAATCATCTGTAGCGTGTTGTCTAGTTCGACTATTTGCTTCAGAAACTTCTGCTTTCAGGATGATGATGACTTCATATTTAATTGTGAATTTCCAGACAGAAACAGCAACAAGAAAACCTTATACTGATCTCACTCTTTTAAACAATTAGTATTTTGTTTTAAACGAAAGAGTAACCTTGCAAGAAAAGATGCAGTTCTCTGGGGGTGACTTGGCATCTTTCATTCCAAAACTTTGAAAAAGTTCATTCAAAATTAGAACTGAATTGCCTGAAATTGTGACAAGAAAAATTGTGGATTTTCTTTGCAGGGTAGAAGTTAGTTTGGGATTTCTGGTCCCTTGAAGAAAACTTGAAATACTGTATTTAACAGTAATTTAAACTGAAACTTCATGCCTTGAAGGTTAATTTTTGCAGCAGCTGAAATCTAAAAGCTATTTTTCTATTAGCTTTAGGAGACCTTTAAGTAGGCTCTAGAAGCAATGCTTGCCTTGCCCTTCAATATAATACAGAAAACTAGACAATGAGCATTTAGATGTCAGAAAAAAGACAAACAACTTTCTTTTGGAAAAAATTAACACAATTAAGTATGCCAAACAACCTTGCCACATATACAACAACTCTTTCCTGGACTTCTTCTGTGATTTCTAGCATCTCTGGGGCATGAGTGACACAGGGTTCAACCACATTAAGCACATTTAGTTGCTGGGAAGCTCTACTATTTTGGTTCTCAAGCACTGCACAGATGAAATGTACACTGTAAATACAGATTTACCTGTTTAGACTTTGAAAATTTGGACACAAAAATCCTTTCATTCAATACCTATGATATTCCCATGACGACTAATTCCAGGAACAATTTCACATGCACAGCTGGTACTGCAGTACTTACTAATTAAATATCAAGGTAAGTAATTAAGACTCAAGTGTTCTGAAATTACAGAAGTCCTGAAAGGTGCTGAGGTAACACATCATTCCTGACAGATCTATAAAAACACAGCAACAAGCAAAGTGCACCTGTAAATCAATGTCAGGGAGCTTAAGCACCATGGTAAAACAATGGAGTTTAAGGCTTCTATCTATACAATGTGTGGAAGGCAGAGGTGTAAGTACCCAGCAGAACACTGGAAGTTATGTCAAAAGCAGTGAAATAGTCATGGCATTTAATAACAGATTTGACAACATATTTTTACGCATCACTTTACATACATAGTTTAGTCCAGAAATTTCTGTCCACATAAAATCATAACCTTTTTCCCCCCACCCCAAAAAAGTCACATATACAGTCCTATAAACTTCTATATATGCCTTGATGTAGACACACAGATGTACACATGAAAGGTAAAAATGATAGTATGTTTTGGTGTGTTGCCTTCCTTTATAACAACACTGATCTTCCTGATCACAGGGTGATTTATAGTTCACTGATGAAAAGTGCTTCAGAAGAACCAACTGCTATTAAAGTTGTATATGTGGCCAGATGCCTCTTTTTTACCTTTAAGTGATGATCAGTGCATATATATCTGCAATAATAAGTATTCTTATAAGCAAAATCTCACACAGCGCAGTTGTATCCAGCAGGAAAGATTGTTAATTGGTGCCAGCTATTAAATGATAAATTGCTTTATGTTTCCCATAGGAAGATACAACACAAATTAAGGAGGACAACATAATATTTGTATGCAAAATGATTTAATTATGTTAGTTGGAATTTTATAATAACATTAACCAAAGACATGTAAGTATGGCAAATTTCAGCTCTTTGGATTTTTCCTGTGGTAAAACTAGAAACAGTAGGAAATGGCACTTTGTACAGAGAAAATAAAGGAACTGTTCATAGAGCTCCCTGTTATTCCTCTGTATTTACAAGTACAAATGAACAAGAGACTTCCCAGCATAGATCTATCATGTGTAGTTTCATTTCAACTACAGAAAAGAAAACCTGTGGTGTAAACATGTGACATATTGTGCTGAAAATGGTAGCTGGACTAGTATTTGACATAGCTGAAAAGAAAAAGATGGAAGTGAAAATTTTACATGAGTTGCAAGCTTTCTTCATGTGTTTGGAGCACAAAGCAGAGCTCCTCTTCATTTGTGCTTACTGGAAACTATGGTAGCTAACAGATGCTGTGATGCCTGCAGAGAACAACAAATAAGGATCACCAGCCAAGGGAATTGTTAGGCTCTGAAATTACACAGGATACTGCAGTTGCTCATTTCCTACAACCTAGTGTTATTCAAATCACATCTAAAAACTGGGGAGAAGAGACTTGCAGATCACAATAAAAACAGACACCAAGGTCAACAAAGGTCAAAATGAGGTGTTCGAATGAAGCACTCTGTAACCTTATGTCATGATTAGATGTACAGAAAAGAAGTGATATTTTAGATAGCCAAATATAAGTAAGCAAATAAATAACTTGCAAAACTCAATACAAATAAAGTCAAGGCAGGTTTTCTTGCTATTTTTCTTAGGAAAAAGAGGATCTTCAGTCAAGGAAAAGAAATAAGTCAACCCAGGACATTGAGTCAGATTAAAAGGAAAAACGATAGAAAATCATATTCAGCTCTCCTTTAACTTCAAAAATGAGTTACAAGAAAATTATTAATGGATGTTGAAATGCTAGTCCAAATAAAAAAGGCTAAATGTCATTATTACTTCTTTCAGGTGGTAAAAATGATGATGGTGGTTGTGCTAACATTTGCTGTCTGCTGGCTGCCCTACCACATTTACTTCATAGTCACTGGCATCTATCAACAATTAAATCGGTGGAAATACATTCAGCAAATCTATTTAGCCAGCTTTTGGCTTGCCATGAGCTCTACAATGTACAATCCCATTATCTACTGCTGTCTTAATAAGAGGTAAGAGCTGCTTGTGAAACGAGGTGCAAAACTTCACCAAGAACATATATTGCTTAAATGGGAAAAAGGCATAGAATTTTCACTTAAATAGTTTTTAGATAGTTGGAAATAGAACAAAATGCAAAAAACTCCCCCTTTCTTTATGTTTGAACCTGAAAAGAGTCCCTAGAACCCTGAAGGTGGACTTCCAGTAAATATTCTGGTCTACTCTAAAATTTCAGAGCAAAATTCAGTTTTCAGAAACCAGTTCTTCCCATGTGCACCTGCAAAATTAGAGGGGGAAAAAAAAAACCAAAAAAAACCCACTGTAGCAATTTAATGGTTTTGGTTTGCAAAATGTTAAAATAAAGATGGTAATTAGTGATATAGACTGCAAGCTGTATGTTCACTAATTTTAGCCCCAATTTTATTTTGCTGGAAGAATGCACAAAATGTGATTTGTGTTTTGAATATCTCAGCATTAGATTTTTACTGCGCTCCAAGATGTACAACAGGCTGATAAATACTATACGAATATTTATATTCTCATTACTTAATACTAAATTACAATATTGTTGGATAGCAACACATTATGCTCTAAATTTCAAAGGCACTGCACCTGTTGAATTTGGTGACATTTTAGAGATACTTGCTAGTCTGAGACTACTACACTGCAGAATGGACCCCTTTCATTTCAACTCACAGGACCAGGAGCTACACAAACATCATCCTGGCCATCCTATTCACCAGTATTTCCTTTAGCATTATTGAATAAAGAGCACCAAGAGCAATTAATTACTTGACAAACTCACTCAGGATGAATCAGTATTGAATAAGTCATCTTAAATAATATTTCAAATCTCTTTTGACTTAGCAGCCAGTGCCAAGTTAATTACTGTCAAACTTGATACCAATATTGCAAGATATTTATAAACTCCCAGTAATGACGCAGTACTGAACAAAAGGAGTTTAATCAAAAAGGAAGTGAACAAATCCTAACGAGTTTTTATTTGTGTAAAAACACTGGCATCATCCTTCTTGAGGAGGATAACTTATGATGATTAACATGCATGATCTTTTAAAAAGACAAGGTAATGACTAAATTCATAGAGCCTTCTGTCTCTTTTCATAATTTACAACTGTTTAAAGATAAAGGTGAAGTTTTAGCATCTTTAGTCACAACAAAACTAACCCAAATGGCAAATTTTCCATTAATTTAAACAGAAACCAGATTTCAGTAAGTGTCCAGTGTTGGCAAAATCAAAGGCAAGAAAGCATGAAGCCTCATATTTTTCAATTACTACCATAAAACTTCTAAACCAATCCCATTTTCTTCAAAAACTTTTTATGGCACAGTTACAAAAGTATTTATAAAAAAATTATACCTCTGATGCGGCTTATGTTGACACTTGCAAACTGCAAAATTGAATGTCTGGATTAAAGAATACAGCCAAAGAAAAATTAGTATTTTGAGACATACTGAAGGTCACCTTGTTCAGAATTTGATGCAAGAATGAAATCCTGGTGACAGTTTTCTTACAATTAAGTCCCACATTGAAATTAAGATACCAGGATGTCTGCTTCCTTTCCATTAAGTAGGAAAATAGAGCTTGTTGCTGGGAGTCAGACCAATTCATGCCTCTGCTGGATCTAGTATCAGACAGAGTTAGAACATCTATCCCCAGCCTCATCTTCCAGGTTAATTAGGATATTACGTATCTAGATAAAGAGAGCATTATTTCAACAGGAAGAAAAAACATGCCCTGAATTAGAAAGAGGATGGAAGGTGCCAAGAAAACTAATACAGTTTAAAGACTGTTTTAGTTTTACAGTTCCTGTCACAAAATCCATTTCCATCAGAGGTTCTTCCAGTATTTTTCCAAAATACGGACCGCACGTAAACAGAGAATGCTGAATAGCAACCTACATGCTCGGCTGTCATCACGTAAGAACTCCATGGCAAACTTAAAAATATGAGGAAGGAAAAGTCACTTCTGTGAGATCTGTTAACTTTAACTGAACACTTCATCTGAAATTTTACCTGAAGTCATCACTGTGGTAGTTGAACCATTGCTCCAAAAAACTTACAAACAAGATAAATAACAGAGCTGACTCTTAAAACGAGAGAAGCAAGACAAGTGAGAAAGATAAGCTTTAGGTCTAGGTGAAAAGGTGTTCTTTTTCCAGTTATACACAGATACACAGGGAATTACTTTTCTAATATATTCAACTTCAATTCTAGAAATGCATACACACAAAATGTAACAATAGTCTTTATGGTGAACCCCGCCTCTGTATGAGTATTGCCAATACTGATGCTCTAAGGCCTCAAAATGCCTGGTTTTATATTGCTCACATTCAGATTTCAACCTTCTAACTAACTTCATTATTAAAAATTATATTACAAATATTTTACATGAAAAATTATTAGTCATTACATCATTCTCACATAAGCATCTCTATTAGAGAGAAACACAGAAGTGATATTGAAATTTGGAAGCTGGGACGGTATTTTAGGGAAAAGGATGTTACTAAGTTTCTTGCTGAAAAAAGATGAAAATAGAGGTCCAGATTTCATTAGAGGTCAAATCAAAAAAAATTCTGTGAAGACAGTACTATGAAAGTTGGTGTTTGTTTACTTTGCACAGGCAAAGGACAGGAAATTCATTATAAGGAAAAGACCACTGTTAAAACACAGGGAAAGGATACAGAAAATCAGGAACCAAAATGAGTGGTTACCTTTGCTATCTTTTTTGCTGTACTCGGATTTCAGTCAAGGAAACTCCCACTGACTTCACCACACCCAGCCCTAGGGGCAGGATAATTGCCAGGATACAGTCAGTATCCTGCCAGGCTTTCACCAGGCTTCTTTGCTCCTAGGTTCCGAGCTGGCTTCAAGCAAGCTTTGCGCTGGTGCCCCTTCATTGAGGTGTCCAGCTATGACGAGCTGGAGCTCAAGGCAGCCAGGTTTCACCCCACCCGCCAAAGCAGCCTCTATGCTGTGTCCAGGATGGACTCCAGCATGACAGTGGTGCTCGACACCAACGATGGAGACAGCGTGCACGCCAGCCATAAGAAAAGGGCAGCTCCAAGGGACCTCAACTTCAATGGCTGTTCACAGAGGAATTCCAAGACCGGCTGCACGGCCTCAAGCCTTGTCAGCTCACTGCACACATCAGCAGATGTTTATTCCTAAACATTTCACACTGCGAGAAGGGCAACACTGGACAATGTTTCCTACTTTGGGACTTGGTATCCATACCACAGGAAAGCAAACCAGATTCCACTAACAAACCCCAGCTACAAATATTGTGAAACTTTTGGTAATCTCTTACTTTTTTTGCTTTGGAGAGAAAGCAATTTGAAGACATATGTATGTCTCAGCCCAAAAGCATAGCCGCACCTTAATCACAACAATGTTTGTGAGGGTTATTCAGAATAAGGCAATGGCATAAAAAACTTTGTTTCAGTTGTCTGAAAACCTGTGGCATTTATGTTTGACGTACTGAAATGTAACAGGCTCCTTTACTTATTGAAGCAGAAATGTACCATGTTTTCCATTATGAGTGTATTAATTCTACAGTAACAAAATTACATGAGATTTGATTACAAAAATGTATTCATAATGAACACCTAATGAGCCCCAAGTCTATTTAGCTGTTTTACAATTTACCCCCATGCCCAGACAAACAGATAAAATTATGTTCACATTAATGCAGTTCAGCTCTGTCCGCAACAGTACAATTTTGCAAATATATATGAGAACAGGAGAACATGAGTTAAGAGACTAAGTTAAATACTACCAGAGTTTGCATATTAGTAAACATTAGACTCTAATGGGGTCTGTACTTCCAAGGGAACATTGCTTTGATCAATGTCTCATAGCTTTGTACCTTAGTACTAAGGGTAAGGTCCATCTCCTGTGATCTTAACAGAACCTTTCTGATTGACTTTAGAAAGGCGAAAAGATGTTAAACTGGAGATTCATAGATGAAAAAATACTACTGTGGCAATGGACTCTTCTCTGCAGAAGACAAAGTAACAAGATTCATGACAAAAAACTTCCACTGGGGGGAAAAAAAAAATTCGGGCTCTTTTCACAAATTTTCCATAGCTTGATGCATGTAAAAATACTTCAGTGCCTGCCTCTGAAAATATGCTAGGCATTCTTCCACAGACATGTTCCCACTGAATTCAGACAAAATGCACTTACCATCACTGTTGCAGAGAAAGCTGAATGTAACAACAAAAGGCACCAGTGGCCAGCCTTTGTTTTGGTTAAATGACTGTCAGTTGCACGGGTAGACTGGTTACGTGAATGTTTGTTGTCAAACAGTTAATAAAAACATAAGCAAAAGAGTCTGAATGTCTTCCTGAGTTAGCCAAACCAGCACAGGACAGTGTCTATCTGGCTGAACCCAATACAGTACCAAAGCTGAGCAATTGATAAAGAGAAGTTTGAAGAGAGAAAGGCTTGAGCTGGCTTTAGTCCACATTCCTTTCCAGCGACTGGGGATGATCAGCATTATGACAGTGAGCATATCAAACAAGACTAGTAAAACAAGAATCATTTTTGTATTGTGATTCATGTAAAGTCAATTGTCATGTTCTGCTAAGTGTAATTTGTATTTGTTTAGTGATTTCAGCACACTGTGGTATCACTTAGTAAACCAAAATCCTGCATAAGGTAAAATATCCTCAAATACATAAACATGATGCATTAAACTTTCCATGTATGGACTAACTAAAGAACCTGCTCATACAGTATTGTACTCTTATAAAAATGTATCACAATTCCAGACCCACACTTTTTCTATCTATGGCCTGATCTTAAATCCACTGAAACAAAGAGCTCTGTTCATTAATGATTTTCCTTTTAAATGTCTGTCCATGCTTTTCAACAGTCTGTTTCTCTAAAAAAACATGTATTTTCCAACATCGTAATTGTTATACTCTCACTTTTTTTTTTAAGTGTGTAGTAATCCATCAGGTGTCATTTAGTGCCTATAAAATACTTCTAATTTTTTCCCCCTGAAATACTCTGTTTTAAGAACTTTAAAATCTTCACAGGTTTTTTACAACTCTGAGAAGATCCAGGATAGCCACACACAAAAAAATTACCCTAAGTATATTAACCTGATGGTGATGTACTACAAACATATGCTGTCAAGTCCTGTCTGCTCATGAACAGCTTCTGAGAAACATATACAGAGAAAATGTATACTTGTTAAATCAACAGTTTTTTCTATCTGTGGCTATTACAAAATCACTGTTGATGATGTTTTTGTTTTTAAATGTAGAGTATAAATTTGAAAAATCTGTATATAAAAATACAGCAGCATAAATGTATACAACATTGTCATGTAACTTTTAGGATTCTTCATTGACAAATATCAAGAAAGCAATGGTGGCTTCCTCACATGTACCTCTAGTGAAACAATTTCACTTTAAGTGTTTTATGATATGACCTCCTGCACAACGAATCCATCAATCTTCTCGCTATATTTTGGTGGTCTAAAGGCATCAAAACCACCCTCACCATGCCTGTAGTTCTTCTCTGAAGTTACAGGCTATTACTGTATAACAAATGAAGCAATCTGTGCCTGTAATCACAGCACTGCTTTAACAAAGGATTACAGTGAGATGTGGTGCAAATCAATCTGTGTGTCTCAGACCCCAAGAACGTGCAGGGTTACACAGTTAAACAAGTAGCACAGCAAGAGCTGGGACTGACAGCAGCTTCCATATCAATTACTAGTTTTGAACAAACATTTCCAGCAAGTGGCCTGGTCACCATAAAATTCCTTATAGGCCTCCTGACACCCCTCACTGAGCGTAGAGGAAATCAGGTCATCCTCAGTTTGTGTCAATAAGACTGCTCAAAGTAGTAGCAGGCATGCAGAGCTCATGCTCTTGTGTGACTGCTGGTGCAGCACTGTGGCTGTCTCATGTCTGCAACCTTCAATCCACAGTCTTTAATTTTGCTAGGAGTGAGTTAAGGAAAACAGACAGATACAGGGCTAGCTTCTTACCGAGAAAGGCACAATAATATTGCAAAAGAGCTTCAATTCAACAGCATCACAAAAGGTCTTCTGGTCTTGAAACCTTCTGAAACATGTTAGTCCTTCTCAGTATAACAGTTTGTAGTACTTCAGCCCAGGCTCCTACTGCACTCTGCTTCTAAAGTATAAGATACTTTAGAAGAGATATCATTGCTCCCTGAACAGTCATTTTGCAGGGCAATTCCCTTGGTAGAGAACAGGTTTTACTTTCACATCACCAAAGACAGAATCATCAGCATCAGTTCCCTGTCATTCCCTTGACACTGGCTAAACTTGCAAAAAAAAAAAAAATACAACAAAGCCAACTTTAAAAGCTAAACACTATTATTTAAACAATTAAAAAAAACCCCTTTCATTTCCTGTCTCGAGTCTTTGTGGTGGTGCATTCTTCTCCCCAAACTCGTCCTTGGAACCACTCTACAACCTCAGGAATCCCCACTGGGCCTTGGCCTTTGTGTGATGAGTTGGATGGTCAAGCTTCTCCTGACCATATAGCAGCTCTTGTGTGGCTAAGCTGGGAACATCCCTGAGATGAAGGACAAGAGCACAGTCAGTCCCCCACTTACAACCTTGGGACTTTCCCTGAACCATATCCCAAGGGGAATAATACCATTATGGCTGGAGTTTTGAAAACAATTTGAAATTGTATTGGAAACAATGTGGAATTGTTTGGAAAACTCCAGTCATTACTGATCTGAAGATGGAAATTTTACAGATACCCTATAAATAGGGTTCCTAAGTGAGGCCCTTTGAGCTCCCCTGGACTTCACTGGGGTGCACCAGAATCTCCTTTTGAGTGGGATGGCTCTCAGAGCTTGCAAACTCCCATGTTTGTGAGAAAGCTGATGACAGGGCAGAGGCTGATGAAGTCTCACTCCTTGAGCCTCAACCCTCAGATGCTGAGAAAGGCCAGGGCACTGGACTGAAATCAGAGGGGAATTTTTCACAGGTACTTCTGCACACACTTCATTGGGTCTGTGTGCATGCATGTGTGTGAATTAATTTAAATATCCTCGAGCAAGTAGAGCCTAAATACTGACATCTCAGAATGATAATTAAGTACCTGCTGCAATTTTAGTCAATTTTATGGAATTACTTCATAAATGCTGAATTAGTTAATTGATTAAGCACTGCTTAAATCCTTTAAGCATGAAACATTGATCAGGTCTAAGGCTAAGTTTGTCAATGGGGTCCACACTGAACCTTGTGGCTCTATGGGAATATCTTCCTTACCCTTTGCACCCCTATCATTTGCACCCCCAGTCTCCATGCAAATCATTCTAGTGATTTTAAGCCAATGTTCATTTGTATGCTTCATTTACATAGTAAATAATAGAGCAAACATTGCCATTGAACTTTGTTGCACTTTCACACATTTATATTAAAACTTACTTTGCTGATAATTCTTTAAGCTACATAAACCACTCAATTGTGACAAATTGGCATAGGCAGCAGAATACTAAATCACGATTCGTGACAGTCTTCCACATGAAAGCACGATCCTGAGAGGACAAATGAACTCCAAGCATGCTCAGGGTAGTCAGACAGGATGCATTCAGAAGACTGCAGCCTGGATCTCTTTGGCAGGAATCCCTTGACAGCCTTCCTTCCAGTTCACTTACGGCACATTGCCAAGGTTGGGAGGCACTGGCAGCGAGCGCAGCGTGAGCCCTCTGCAGCACGCTCACATCTGGTAACTAAACGCGTCACTGAGGAACGTCACTGATCCATACCAACATATATTTTCAAAAAACCATACACAAGGAATGGATTTTTAAAAAAAAAAAGGACAACAAAACAGGTTTTAGAAGTCGGTGATTTTTTTATCTAAGTAAAAACATTCAGGTATTTTGGAAGTGCATGTTTCTACTTTAATACTGGGGAATTGGGGAATTTTTTTCACACCAGTGAAAAAGAACCTATTTCACTGATCTAAATTTCAAAACTTTTCAGGCTGTGCCCACCAGGATACAAAATTTAGAGAAACTCTTGTTCCTTTTGCATTTATTTCAAGGCTTTTGAAGTGCCCATTTCAAGTAGAAATTTACTTCTGAACTTCTTCCTCTAATTCAAGATGAGTTTAGAGTCCCAAACACTGTGGGCTGTTTGTTAAAGCATACCTCCAAAGGTTGCTACAAAAGATGCAGAAGATACTACTAAGGATATACCACTGTTTACTAATGTCTTGTGAGTTCCCTATATTAAATAATGCATTCTGTTCCATTTCTGTCTTCCTGTTCATGAGCAGATTCAAGTGGTTCTACGCTCATAAATCAAAATGATCTGTTGGGACCAGTCAAAGGTAATTCTTTATCAGTCCATGAGCAGTTGCTGTGGGTATTTAAATACAAATTGTATTTAGATGGGTTCATATATCACACGGATTCATATATCACATGCAATATAGTTACTGGCTAATTTAATTGCTTCTCTTCCATCTACAAAACTGAAACATGCATATTTTATTACAACTGGAATAAGACTTCATAAAGCAAAGGGTCAAGCTTACAAATACCAAACCTGTCTGTTATGAGTACTCTGTAACAGCCTCTGGAATCACTATTCCTAAGTTTCACAATGAGTTTTTCACTGCAATATTTGTGATGCAAATGGAAAAAGGGACACTAGGAACAGTCACATGAATTGTACTTCGCAAGCACACTTACTATGGAAATTGATGTTGCCCAGCTTGCTTGGATTTACATGCTTTAGATTTTAAAAAACCCAAAACCAACCAACTAATAATTTAATCAGTAGGCATGCACCAATTAAATCCCACAAATCTGCCAACACTTGAAATGCTGAGCAGCTCCTCTACAACATTGCCCACAAATTCAAATGCAAATGAAAGTAACAAATCGAGTATGTAGGTACTACATACATCAAGACCTTAGGCAAGCTCCTTCTTGAATGCAAGGGATAACTTCCTGGACACCATCTCCAGATTTGCAGATGTTCTGCCAGATGAGACCAAAGACAGGGATATGTTCTTTCTTCCAGAATCAAAGGACTTCAGAGCAGTCCAGCCAACAGTTCTTTCCTGTTTGCAATACTGAAACCTGTATGAGAACTGAAAAACTTAAGGCAGCCAGCAGCACCTCCAAGATCAAATGGACAGCTTTGCCTCGACCTGAAGCTCTACTCAGTAGGACCTTACACTAGGCAAAGTAAGCTTTTATTCAGAAGAGTGTTCTACGGTTTTCACAGCCTTCATTCATTTGGTTGAGTTTGGAACCTTGAAAACGTTTAGACAAATGCATCACCAAGAAGGCATGGGCCAGGTGAAGCAGCCCAGCTGGAGAAGTTCTCCTGAGGACTGGCAACTTCAACAAGGCAGAGAAGAAGTGATCATAGAAGCCTTGTGATCTTCACTTCCCATCCCATGTATGCCCTGCACCACAGCACCCTCATGGCTACTGAGTCATGCAATTGCTGTCACCTATCCAGGCTATGTATGGGGTAGCAGGACCAGTACTAGCAGAGGAAGGAGAAAGCAGCCAAACAGCTTGCCCCTGGTGCCAAAACTCCTTTTCACAGCTTGTTAGACATGCAATCACCCTAAAACTAAGAGGATGTAGAGATACTTCAGAGCTAGCAGCAGATAAGCTTAGGTACAAAAAACAGCACAGACACATGAATGCAGAGGGCTAAAATTTACCTTGAAATTACCAAACTACCACGCTGCCCATGCTGGCATTTGGCTAGACCATTTCTACTATCCCTAATCGTACACATCCCACTCATAGTACATGTAGCTACCTCCACATTCCAAAGCATTTATTATCCTAATGTGTACCAAGGAAAAAAAGAAAAATTAGTCTAACCATCTGCCAAGCCCTCAAAAAAAGAAATGGTAGAACTCTTCACACACCCTACACACCTCCCATCTTACTGCCATAACAAGATCTTTGGGAACCCCTCCTTGTTTCAACCCAAGAGAAGCCTGACCCTAAGGCCATGAGGGAGCTGTGGTGTAACCTGACAGATTTCCCAGCATGGCTGCACAGCTGCAAGCTCTGCCACAGAACTCCACACCTTATCTCAACATAAACCTAAATACCTGAAAGAGCCAGGAGTGACAATCCTAATTGCTTTCTACCAAATAATTCCATTTGCCTTGCCTGCCACAGCGAAATACCAGGGTGGGTGTTTCACAGAAATTCTTTGAAATAGAACCAAGAATGCAAACACATGTTCCAGGGAAGGAAAACAACCCTGAATGAAAGCCACAAGTTTCATCCACAGAAAATAACTATACAATTCCCCGGTGCACCCTGGACTCTTAGCACTGGTTCAGGGGGAAAAAAAAGGAAGAGATAATGGGAAAAGAGATAGAAAAGAAGAGAAAAAAAGTAGATTAAACTTGTCTACTCTGAGGGAAAGCAGTCAGTGTCTAAGCTATAGAAATCATTAAATGTATATTTTTAAAGCTCAGCATTTTCCTCAATGAACACACCAGAAAAGCTTTTACTGAAAATGGGGGGCAGGGGGGGAGGCAAGTGTAATTCCTTTAAACTTGCTTTCCCACAAATGTTAAGAGAGCTTTTTTAAAGCTTTTTTATTTCCCACCACCAGATAATCTATGGCCTTTTACTATCGAAGTACAACCATGTCTGTACCATTCTAATATGAAAAAGCAATAGTTCTTTTCATATATCCAACTGTGCACCTGAGGAAGGCACTGGGTAAACATGGCACTGCAAACTGTGACAGGGCATGGATATGTCTCATCTCATAGATATTAGTAGGATGAAATAAACTCTTATTTTATAATCCTAATATATAAGCACTGTATGTACTTCTCTTACAGTAGTAATATAATACTGACTAAGTTCTTGCTTGGAGAAGACCCACTGTGCTGTGTATCTCACACAGCAGAAAACAAAACCGCTGCTTCAATGTGCTTAGAATTAAAATGTAACACAAAGAATGATTGGCAGATGAAAAAAGGTTTGCTAATAATATTAGTCAACTTGATTAGGAAAGGCTCTCAAAATGTCTCCTGGTTCCCTCAATAGAAAAGTACAATGCCTCCTTTTCCTGGCAAATTCAACATTGAATTCACAAGATGGTCTGAGAGACAGTATGTGGGACCAAATACAGTATTCTTTTCAACTGCATGCAACAAAGTTAATTAAATCACACAAGGTTCACTCTGATATAACTGAGAAAAATTGACTCATTTTTATTATGTTTCATTTGTATTCATTCAGGTAGAAAGAAAAAAACATAAACCATTATTTTTCTTAGCTTTGCACCTAACACATCAATTTACACAGAAATTGAGAACTTGTTAAAATTATAGAGCTATAAATGACAAGATCGGTTGAAATCATAGAATATGCTGAGTTGCAAGAGACCCACTAGGTTTATCGAAGTCCAACCCCTAGTCCTGCACAGGACAGCTCCAAGAATCCCCTGAAAGCATTATCCAAACACTTCTTGAACACTGTCAGGCTTGATACTGGAACACTTCCCCGGGGAGCCCAGTGCCCAACCATTATCTGGTGAAAAACATTTTCCTAATATCTACTCACTTGGCTCTCTGGGCTGTAAGTTCACATTGCTGGGTCCTGTCCATCCTGTCACCCACCAGCACCCCCAAGTCCTTCTTGGAGGGCTGGTCTCAATCTGTTCATCCCCAGCCTGTGTTGGTACCAGGGGTTGTCCAAACCCAGGTGCAGCACCTTGCTCTTGGTCTTGCTAAATCACATGAGATTCTCATTGACCCACTTCTTAAGCTTGTCCAGGTCCCTCTGGATGGCATCCCATCCTCCAGTTGTGGCAACAGCACCACTCAGCCTGGTGTCATCTGCAAATTTGCTAAAGCTGCACTCAACCCTTTCATCTATTTCATTAATGAAGATGTGAAAGAACTCTGGTCACAATAGAGACTCCCAAGGGACATCACTTGTCACTGATGGCCATTGGAACTCAGAGCCATTGACCACCACCCTCTGGATGTGACCACTGTTAGATTCATCTGACAGTCAACTCCTAAAATCCACCTCTCCAATTTAGAGAGAAGGATACTGTGGGGAACCATATCACGTTTATGGAAGTCTAAATAAATGACATTTGTAGCCTCCCCTTGTCCACTGACATAGTCACTCAGTCATAGAGGGCCACTGTGCTTGTCAGACAGGATTCACTCTCATGGAAGTGAAAGAAAAAAAAAGCACTTATAGTATCCAAACATTAAAGAGACCTTAGCTATTTCCACTAAGCTATTCAAGTTATTTAATTTACTGAATGTAAGAAGAGAAGCTTTTGCTGCAATACAACAGTGGGTGTTGGTAAAGAAATCTTATAATTCTAAGAAATATAACAGTCAGGGTCTGTTCCCAGAACCTCATGACCTTGGAAAGCAAGGTGCACTATGTTGGTGAAATAAAATCCTTACATGGAACACATCCAACAGAGGCAGCAGGCCGCACAGCAGTCTTTGGCTTTTGCTAGAACAATTTTGTCTTTCTTTCAGCCTAAGTCTCTTGGAACTACTAGCTTTTAATGATCTTGTTTACCTTATTGACACAGGGTTTATGATGTGTCTCAAGTGACTTTTCCTCCAAACTACCTAATATTTATCTTTCAGTTCTTAACTAATCCATCACATATGGAAATCTTGACTGCACAGCAACACAGCCCTAATCTTTCAAAAGCACAAATCCTTCTTCCTAACTGCACAAAAACAAGAACTTGTAAGAGGCAAAATCACTTCAAAAAATAAATTTTTAAAATTTAGTGTATTAAAAAAGCAAGAGCTACTTTTTTGCGTATTCTAAAAAGCCATTAATAGGGGTTATTCTACAACTGGTCTACAGTACATTGAGTTCAGGATGTCATTGGTATTATTAAGAAAATACACAGCTTCTCAAAGTACTCATGGTACCACAGCTGACATGGGAGAGCACTTTAGTGAGCTGAGTGATGGGGACTTACTACAGCTGAACAGAAATTCCCACCATGAGTTCTGTGAGTAGATGGAACTCATTAATGCCTCTTCAACTGAGAAACCCAAGGCTGAAACAAAGGGTCTAAACCACCACACAGTTTCTCTTCTGCATTTGAGTCATCTAGTTCACACCAAGCAAGGTCTTTTCACACTAGAGAAGAGCATCTTTCTCTGAAGGACTCAGAAATTCTGCTTCCTGACAAAGTCAAGGGAGATGCTTTTAAAGTAGTTCAGCATCTTTCCAAAGATGCTTGACACTGCACATACTAAAGCTTATAATGCTGAAAGTTTTGACATTATGAAGTGGAGATGAAAAAGAGCACATTTCAGATCAATGTCTCTTTTGCAAAAATGCACAGAAAACAAGCTATTACCTGAATAACACCTAGAGACTCAAAAGTCACAACTTAGTTGCTTTAGCCTCTGTAAAACAGGTTTCAGGTGCATGTCAGAAAATGGAATTCAGGGAACTGGTTGTCCTTTATTCTTATCCACACACTTTTTACTCTGCAAAAGTATCTAAATATAAATGGGCCTGACTGAGAGGGTTTTTAAACATCTATTCAAGTCTTAGAAATGGCTTGCCTGATTGACTGCCATAAATGGAACATTCTGTTCCAGGGGAAGAAAAAAAGCTTCCACAATAAACCTCCACAACATGTGATAAAAGCCCCAACAACACAGTAAGAAGCAAAGAGAAACAACTAATTTAATGCTACAAACTGATGTATATACATATGTGTGTATTAAATTATGTGGAACATAAGCTCAGTGCAAACCATGTGGAATAACAGGTGGAGATTTTATTGGGCCTGAATATGATGGAGCTACTTTTCCCCACAGCTGCCCTCACAGTGCTATGATTTGAATTCATGGCTAGGAGGGTGTTGATAACATAGCAGTGTGTAGGTACAAATTAAGAAAACCACTATATCACCCAAGACAAGGCAGATGGAATCTACTGTATCACTCAAGATAAGGCAGAAAGCTCTCTTAATATAAACATGAAAGTTGTAAGCTGAACAGTGTAATGCACATTCTCTGAGCAACTCGGGCTGAAATGGATGAATCATAGACACCAAGGAAAAAAGCTAACAAGTACCACTGAACATTATCCTTGAGCAGGTATCTTACAAAATGCATACACTCCATCATTACAAGAACAAGAAGTACAGCGCTCCCTCACTTCCCTTGTGCACCAAGGGTTATTAGTTGACACCTTACATGTCCTGGACATACTACTCTTTCTAACAAGCATCATAACACATTATCAGCCTTAGCTATTCCCTTGCTATTCCTAGTGTTCCCCATTGAGGCTGGGGCATCATCTCACAACTAAACAAAAGCCAAAGAAGTTATTGCTAGAAAATAGCAGAACACCTTACAATTACAATGCAACTGAAAGAATGTGAAAAAGACCATAGGGATCAAATCACAAAACAGCTTAAAGATGAAGAAAATACCTCCAAGGAATCAGAGACTTAGATTTTGTCATGTTTTTAAGAGAGCTTCAACTCAACTACTAGCTAGCATGTGCCTGTGTAGGTATTAGGGCACGTAGCTGGGTTCCCTGAGACAAAATCAAGTAGCTCGATACCTAACTAGAGTATCATTCTCTTTCTTCCCTTTGCAACCAAGTTTTCTTCACCTTGGTAAATCTGGGACAGAATTTAAGAACAAATTCTAAAAGTCAATCTCTTTCTCCTTAGCAACTGGTGAAACTTAATGAATCTTTAATTAAAGTCACCCACCTCAGGCATATGCAGAAGTTGCATAGGCTTACAACCAGAAACTTCACCGGCATCCATCAAAAGCTTGGCTAAAAGTTTTGTTGTAGCAAGTAAAGTACTTTCTTGTAACATTTGATTAAAATAATACAGGGAACATCAGGCCTTCTAGGTGTGTGTTGCTTTCACAAACATCTGTAAGTTTAAGCATTCAAGATGACAGACCAAGAAATCTGACACCACAAAGGTGAGATTGAGTTCTACAAAGCACTCTTCTCACCAATTTGTTCACCCTCTGCTCTTCATCAGTCCCCCTGCAAAATTATTACTCTATGGGAAAGAATACATTGGCAGGCTCCATAGGAACAAGCAGTACTGTAGTGTCATCTTCAATGCATTAAAGATGGCCTCTGCTGGTTTTCCACCACAGAAATGTGTCTAAATTTTCCATCTGATTGCTTTTCTATAAAAAAAGTTATTTCTTACAACACAGTCTACAATATTTTTCCTATCATCCTTTAAAGAATTAGAATTAACAGAAAAGAAACAGAAAATACTTACTTGTCCTGTCATATACTCATGAGGAAAGTACAGATTTTCCTTGGCTTTTGCAGTTGGTCTGTTTCATTACACCTCTTATTTATATAGACATTCACAGGGGTTTACAGCAGTAGCCCTTTCTTAAAAAAATGAAATTCAGTTTTCAATTATGTATTATTTTCTCCTTCATTAACAACTTTCAGTTTTCTTCTTTTTTTAATTCCACTTTTCTCCTCATATGTTTGTAAAGATCCTTCCTCACTAGTTTGTTTGTCCAATCAAAAATTAGTGTGTTTATGTTCGCTTGTCTATACCAAATAAAAGAAAGGTAGGGAATAATGGAGCAGGAAGTATTCTGTGCACTGATCTGGAGCTTGACCTTCAGCTAGAGCACAGATCATAGCACATTCTCTGAACTGCACAGGAATGGGTGACAAAACACCGCTGCAGTAACACAGAGCACTGCTCCTAAGACAGTGAGCCAAACACTGATGCCCTCTTCATCTTATGCACTTACACTTTGTGCTGCATTCAGTTTTGCAGTCATGTAGGTACAAAGTCTCATAGGCAAATCTGTTGTTATACAGAATCTTTTGGGGGAAATGGACCTAACTCTTACCCTTAAATGTTTAAGAGCTTTTCTGGAATATAACAAGTCAGAATGTCCTGCAAACATTATTTTGCCATTTATTACGGCATTATATTATTATTACCCATTATTTATTTCTAACAAACCTCTAGGTTTAATTTCAATTTCTATATAGAATGCACACACATGTAATTGGTGGTTTTCTAAAAGTAAAGAATAATGCTTCTGCAAATTCAGAAATAAACTGTATGTACAGCAATGAGGGGGTTTTATAGTCAAATGGCACAAATTATTAGATTTGTCATCAAGCTGTCCTCATTATTTTGCAACAGGTAAAACAGACAGTAGTTAGATTTGAGAGTGGTTTACTCACTGAGATGTCTTTCATTTTTAATTTGATAGATTTCAAACTCTGATTGATTGTTACTGAAATATCATTCAGAAGTCAGCACTGAACTTGGAAGTGTTCTGCTGTTCAGTTACTACCACTGGAAAACTTCCCATCATTAGATATTTACCTTAACATCAGCTCAACACAACTTGCAACAACAGAAAGCTTTGCTTGAATCCCTAATCTCATTAATTCACAGAATAACGCTACAGCAAACACTCACTATTGTAAAAAGCAGTAAAGAAAATAGCAGTGTCCAAGACAGTCAGTCTATTGTGATAAAAAAACTCAGAATAAACAAACTGTTGGACCACATTGAGCAATGCAGAGGCACAGCTGTACCAAGCAGAGTGTGAAACAAGAGTACACACCATGAAGATTCTCAAAGTAAATGGGAACACCCTTGAGAGTAAGAACTCCAGCTGAACTGTCCTTTCCCATCATTGTGTATCCCATTTTTACTAGCAGTAGTTGCTTTTCACCTAGCCAGTAGAGTGCCTGTCTTCAGAGACTCAGTAGATTAAAAACAGACTGAACTTACCTTCACTGTAAGCTGGACAGTAAAATAAGACATTTGGTGCCCAAGGGCTGATTCAGATTATTTCAGCAGGTCTCTCATACAGTTCTCATCAATGATGTGTGCTTGCTCACTTCTTTAGAAAACCCTCCACTATCTACATTACTGAAGCCTACCTCATACTCACACCTGACTATCATAAAAAGACATTGACAGAAAGCTTACATGGTACCTGAGCTATGTATCAAGTGGTATTTGTACAGCAACTTCCATTAAATCCATATAGGAAGAATACCACTTTTTCCTGTTGGAACTGAAATACTCTAAATGGAGAAAACACAATTAAGGTTTGTTGCCTATTTCTCATACCTAAGAGAGAAAGAGCAGATGTTTTAAGTTTGCTAATCTTTGAATTTTTGAGAGGGTTTGTGTGTCACTCATCAAGCTGACACATGAGAAAAAAGATGGTCAGGAAAAAGCAGAATAATTAAAGATGTTGAAGCAAACAGTCTGTGAGAGAAGGGAAAGATTGGTGTGTACAGAAATCAATTTTTTCTAAGGCAGATTTCTAAGGGCCATTACCCTGATGTTTTCCATTAGTGCTGTAAGTTATACCTATTTTTAACTTATTTAGGTAACTGCACTATGACTGTCAAAGAATGACAGTAATTCAATGTGGGGTTTCTTTAATGTTTTTGTCATTATGTGTCACTTGGGCATTTTATGAGTTTTCTAAGTGAAAGCTTGTTGAGGTTTTCTTCTTAGGAGAAGCTCATTTTCTCTGCAAAGATTTTCTGTAAACAAATCTTTGTGTGTGTGTGTGTGTTCAAAGACACAGACATTTTTTTGCCCTGTCTCCTGTCATGGGGGATAAGAGTTTTTTCCTTCTCAACCTATCATATAGATAAATGTTATCTCTCTGACTTTGTAAGCATTTTCTAGCATTCTAACAGTTTGGGTACTGAGCATAAAGAAAAGATGTTAGCTTAGAACCTGGGCACATATAGCCAAAATTCCTTCTGAACAATGGAGTCATTTTAATAAATTATATAAGCGTTCTGATATTGGAGTCAAAAAGTCCTGATTCACACCTGCCAGGATCCCAGCAACAATAATTATGCACTTCTATTTCATGTGAACCAAAATACACAACTTTGAGTATAACAAGAAAATTCTTCCTTTCAAGTGAATTCAAGGTGTGTATATGTGAAGGAGAGCAGGAATTGAGTCTGAGTAGAAAGACCAATTAATTAAAGACATAATAACACCATAAAGAAAACAGCAGAGCAGGTGCCCAGTAGATAAAGGAGCCAATTCTAACTACTAATTCCCCAGCTAAGCCAAATCATTGCTGCAAAACAAGAACCTCACTTCACCGGCAGTAATAAAATCTTCAAGACTGCTTTGGTCAGGCACACTATCAAGGGAAAGGAATTGCACAGGTAAGGAATCTTACCCCTACACAAGGACCTGCCTGTATTCACTCCTTTAGAAGCCAGAAAAGCCATTCTTGTTGAAACACACACTTCTGCTGAGTCAGGTGTTAAAGCACACCTTTAATGTTACGCAATAAGAACATGAAAAATGAAGTGCTACCTATCACAGACTGAAACTCCTTCATGTCCAGGCTTCAGGCTTTCCTATGCCAATATACAGCTTTGTGCTTCATTATATATGCAACAAATGCACTTGGGGTATCTTTCCACATGCAAATCACTGAAAAACTGCATTGAGAAACAGGCAAATATACACAAACATAAGAAGCATTAGAGAAATCCTAGAAAAATCATCTACCTGCAGATCCCCAGATGACATTCCAATACTGCGAAAATATCAGAAGCAGCTTTAGAGCAGAAATGAAAGAAGAATGTCAGAATTTCTGATCTTGTGTCAATGTTTTCTATGAATTAACTGGCTGCCTGTCAGTAATAGAATTTCAATTTGCTTGTAACAAAATGAAAAGTTATCATGGTCACTGGGGGGGAAGAAGTGAGGATATAAATTATCTTTCTAGCTACTGCAACAAATTTAACATAGTCTACAGAGGATTTTTTAATTTGTTTTTTAAGGTTCATATGAAGATTTTACAATCTTCTCCTTGCCTGGATGAATACACAGTCCAGTTTACCAAAGGAGATTAATTTTTTTCCCAAACAGATTAGCAAGAATCTATTTACTCCTCCATATGCTCTCCTTATCTAGCTTTCAGCTATTAGAACAAATGAAGAATACTTGTCCAATCATTCATTTTAAAATGGCATCTTATTATACTACCAAAATAATAGAAAAACAACCATTAGCCAGTCCACAAAAATCTGAACACCAAAAAGTCCTAAACACAGGCAAAATACTACATTGTTTGGCATTTTTTTCTCCCCTTGCATTCCCTTTTTTTGCTTAAACTTAAAGTGGATCTTGAGCCAGCAAAAATGAAGATGATTGTTTCACCACTGACTTTCTGTGAAAACCACTAACCAAAACATACTTGAAAGTTTAATTTCATAAAGTTTCTTTTGATATTCCAATCATATGAAGAAAACCTATATGGCATTACCCAAAAAAAAAATAAAGCAGCTGACTGGCGTAATTTATAAGACACATATTCAAGAGCAATAATGATTCTTTTACAAAACAAGTTTATCATATTTCAAGTACTATCTCTCACGCTTTTGGAATTTGAATCCATTTTTCCTCCGTATGTCAGAGACTCCATATCACAGTTCTATAAGATCAGATTTTGTATCAGTTTTAACTCCTTGTTGATTGAAACATTCAGTTAGTGGTAAACAGATGAGTAGAATAATAAGGAGCTCAAAGTACTGCTGTGATAGTAGGAAAAGGTGTAAGGCTGATGTGAGACCAGTATCTTGGCACTTTTGACTCTGATTGTAGGGTAGATGAATTAAACAGGACCCAGAATAAATAATAACTGCAGTCACAAGAGAGCAGAAATTCTGAAAAATCCTAACTATGTTGAAGAGGGAGAAAATACCTTGACTTCAAAAAAAGGAGCTGAGTCCTACTGAATGCATAGCATCCAAGATAATGGAGGCTGTGAGGACACCAAGGAATTTCTATTCAATTCTCAGCTTGAGGAACAATTGCAGCAAACAATTCACCATATTTTTGTGAAGAAGTATTTCCCTGTCTCCCCAGAGAATGCCTGTGCATACATCTAACCCAGTCTCCACATCTCTACACAGTGGACAGCAGTGACTCCTGGTTCCCATTTCCAGACTTGTAATACAGAATACTCTCGTATGCTGATTAAAGGTAATCCAAATGAATAAAATGCAGTGCAAGATATCCTAGAAGAACTAGGTAACATTTTCCAAAGAAATGGAGAGCAAATTTTTCAAATACTGCCACAGGAGTGACTGACAAGCTTTTCTAGAAAGTAATTTATTACTGAATAAAAATACTTGAGAAGAGTTACAAGAAACCTAGACAACAGTAGCAGCTACTGGACAGGAATTAAAAATGGTAACTCACAACCAGGAAATAATTCTATATTGCCAAAAAAAGGGGGTTCTGTCTCTAGATACTTTTGTTGCTGACAGGAAGATTTATTAAGGTATCTTCTAAAAGAGCAGTACTAGAGAACTCACTGAAATAGAAAACAATAAAAAAAAAAACAACCCTTAACCAATTGAGCAAGATTTATTCTCCTAAGAGAAGACTGAACCATTGCCTAGAGATTAGGTCCATTCATGAGGAGGTGAGGGAAAACAGATAGGAATAAAAGCCATGGAGCAGCAAACACAGGGTTAAGACTGTTCAAATAGCTCTGTTGTCCAAGTTCCTAAGACACTGCTACTATCAAACTGGGATAGCCATTATCTGAATCTTCTCATAGTTACATTTGAAGTTCCATTAAATCCCAAGGGTTTTCTTTCTTCAGGTAAAAAACACATCTTTCAGACATGAGAGACAGAACAAGTAATCTTTTATACCTAAATCTGGTGTTTCCCATTGTCATTCAATTGAGGGCAATATTTTTTCTGCATGGTTATTAAAAATGTCCCCCTCTATATTTCTTCTATCATCTTTAAACATGGATTTGTACTTTAGAGGTTACTTGCCTCTTGTTCACTTTGGTAGGCTGTTATGCACTAACCACTGAAAAAGACTACAAAGTAGGAAAGAAATCTGCTAAGTCAGTTAACTGCGTGAGTAGTAACCAGTGCTGTGTCATTCTCAGACTCATTGGCTACAAACTTATTCTTGACAGCCTGTTTGCTTTTGAAAACCAAAAGCTGGACTATTTTTAAAAACCAATCAATTGTCTGCTAGAAAACACCGTTGGTGTGCCAGCCCTATATATAACCCCATATATATAAAGCCCTGGTTTGTTCCCAGATCTCTCAGTTCAGCATGTAGCCTCCATAGGGCTTATGCCCCTCAAGAACACAGTATGAAGAAAAGATACCATGTTCAGAGTACAGGCTGGACTGCAGTGAGATCAAGAACTACCAACCAAGAGCTGGCAGGGCAGGAATGGGTAAAAGAGATGAGGAAGTGGGACTAGGAAGGAGATTGCTGGTGAATGGCACCATATGAGTGCACAGGCATATCACAAACATAAGGAAACTGGAGGAGGAGTTGGCAAGGACAGCAGGAGTAGCTGAGCACTGCCAGGACACACAGGGCAAAAGTTCCTTGAGCTCTTGCTCATCAGTGCAATACAATTTGTGTTGCCAAGCACCAAGGCTTTGAGTGCCTTGAGTTAGTGCGGTCATCTGCTTCTGTCACCAGGAGCCACCCAGGGAACACAGGGAGGGCTGTTCCCTTCCACCTTCTGTCACCAGGAACAACCCAGGGAGCACAGGGAGGGCTGTTCCCTTGCAGCAAGGCTGGCACTGCAGCCTCCTGTCAGCACAGTGCTGATATTACAGCAGCAGACAGAACCAAAACCATAACACAGCTTTACAACAAACACACCCTCACACGCCACTTGGCTTCACAAACACCACACTATCTAGATTTGGAAAGCAGATTGTAAGCTGGTGACACTCCTGTCTTCCTGTCAAGAAACCTATTCTGATGTATTCTAGCCCCAAATTTGGCTTGTGCCCTTGTCTCAGGCTACTTTTTCCTTCACAAAATTGCAGTAGCTACTTTACTAGGCCTTCACTAGTTCCATGTCATAGCACAGTCTACCTACATTTTTCTTGTCTGCTTCACAGTTCAGTTTCTGGATTAGACTCCGCAGAGAACTAAAGAAATGTTTTTTTCCCCTCCTATGACCTGATAGAACTATTTACATTGCAGACTTATGCATGCTCAAGGAACTGATGTTGGTATATTACTGTTCTGAATAAATACAGACACTTAGAGACAGATGCTCAGCAATTTGTCTGCAAAAAGATTCTAAGAAAAACAGTAAAGAAATTACTTCATATGTCTCCTGAATAATGCACAGGAAAAAGAATGCTATAAAGCATCTCCATGAAAATAATTTCCATAACTTTAAAGCCACTTTTCAGGAAAAACACATTTTCATTGACAAAAAGAGTATCAAGTTCTGTCTTGCCCTTGTTCTGGAATCTCCTGGCACCAAAAAAATGGAACAAATGCATTACCTTGACAAAAAATTCTCCTGGATATACCATCTTCCAGCAGTAAAAAGGAGAATTTAGCATTAGTTGCAATGCTTTTATAATTTAAATGATGAGGAAATCGGAACCTTCACTAGGCTGGTAAAAGAGATAAAGCTTGAAATATTTATGTCAACATGTAGTCAAAAATTATGTCTGCCTTTAGGCTCATCATAGCACAGTGCAAGGGCTAAAGAGCTGTCAAAAATCTGCTTAAACAGGAACTGCATTAACTGAATTATTTTATGTTTTCACCAGTTGCTACATCAAGGCTTTCAGACAAACGAGCAGAGAGTAATTACAAAAGTAAGACCAGCAGAAACCTCTTACTCTCAATGGACTACAGAAAAGATCCTGGCAGCAAATATGATAAAATTTCACATGGAATAATTGAATACAGCAAAAATAATGAAAATAAAATGCACTTTAAATAAATAATAAATAAAATACATAATAATAAATAAATAATAAATAAAATAAAATGCACCTGAAATAAAAATGCACCTTACACAAGGTACCCCAGAGTAGTATACTCCAAAGAGCAAGATTAGTTCCTGTCTGCCTTCTGCAATATTAAGAAGTCGTTCCCCAAATGATGCTCATCAAAATAGAAGACATTTTCAATTAACACAAAGACTCCTTGTTAATATAAGAACACCATTGCTTCACCCTCAGAAATAAGAAACAAGTAGCTCTGTAGACACAGCTGTTTCAGGATTCTGTGAGTGTGCAATCTAGCCACAAAGAAATGCATGTACCTAAAGTTTGCAAGATGCTTGGAGCAATAAACAGTGCAACTTCTTATTTTTACACTGGAGAATAATGCAAATTTCCACTTAGAACCAAATCATTCCAATGAAAATTCTCTTCTCACACAGCAACGGATGGACGTCGTGTTCTTAGGGAACTTCACCAACTTAAGTTTTTCTATGATTCTGCATCAATTTTTAATCAAAACCTCCTGATAGTTTTACTCCATTTATTCTCAAGATATGAAAAGGGTTCTATTTTACTGTTCCCAACACAATTATGTAATACAGTCTAAAATCAATAGATGCTTTGAAAAGAGACAATCATCTCACTCTTATCCCTGGAAGCCAGTTCTGTGTAGACAGTTTTATGTTAGTATTAAGGTGGGCAAGGAAAACTTGACTTAAATACACCATTACTAAATAAAGAAGAAAACTACTCTGTCTTCTGGAATATGAGCTCCTCTCCTTCTCAGGGGAGTTTTTAAAATTCCCACTAAATTAGATGAGTTGGTAACTGAGATACTTGAATTAAGATATTATCATTCTGCCTTCTTCCTGATTAATTATGTTAAGATTTGAATTACCTTGTTTGAACAGCCATAATTTTCTTTTCATACATTGCCTTTGAAAATCATTCAGCACAGTTGCCTACGAGCAATTTACGCCTAACCTCCAGTCTATCATTTTAAATTTTACAATTTTAAAAAACTGTTACCTTTAATCCTTATGATTCATTTAGTGTCAAGTTGAGTTATATTATTCAAAAATATCATTTCTAAATTTGGTGAATTAGTGTCTAAAGCCTGAATTGATACATTTATATTCAAAAGCAGTTCAGAAAACAATTTCTTCTCCAACAACAGTAAAACTGTTGCTATTACACTATCCAAAATCTATAGCCTCCCTCTTTGCTTTATGAAGCTTTTCTCTATTCCCATTTTCTTACTTGCTCAATCTTTTTTAGTTCTTACAGATGCAACTAGAACAAAAAACTGAAAATGAGAAGTGAACTCACTACAATTTCTTAGGAAGGACTCCTTGCTGATGTTCCTAAGTGTCTGCTGGGAAGTTACTGTGTTACCAGTGTAGATTTCAACCAGTACATTCCCTTCTATGCTGGTGAAGTAACCTGAAGAGTAAAATGAAAACAAGAGGTGAGGATTAGAGCCCTGCACAAGTGCAAGAAAAATCAAAGAGAGGGCATTTTGTATTAAGCTAGGTATTAATAATTATTAATACATAGCAATACAATTCTCCTCAATGAATTTGAGATGTGAGCAGGCTCTATTTTTAAAGTCTATAGGCCACATGCCTTCTGTTTGGATTTACATACAGGCACTACTTCAAACCTCTGTTTATAAAGACAGTTTATTTCCCAGCCTTTCCTAGTATTTACACTCAGTTAAAAGAATTATTTTCACAGAAAAATTTATTGCCAGTGGGAAGCAATGCTGCCTGTACTACTAGCAACTCTCCTGCTGCCCAGTTAGGCAGCAACAATAAATCACATAACTCTACTCATAATTACTAAGCTTTAGCAGGGAAAGTTCATAGACAAGTTGAAATTTGGTGCTGCTGTGGGTTTCAGCTAAGCTGTTGTACTTTCTATCAGTACAAGATCTGTCCTTACTCAGTGAATAAGCTAGAAGAACAAACAATAGCTCAGGGTGAAATTTGACATAAATCAGCAGGTAGTCCTTAAGACACAAAGCTTTATTTTAAACAGGCTTTCAAATTCCAGTACTGGTGACCAGACTCCTGACTTCTAAGGATTTGACTAACAGGGCTGCAAACAATGGAACAACCACCAGCTTTTTGTGTTTAGCACCTGCTCCTTGTAGATCACGTAACAAACAAAGGTCTGCCCCTTCACAAGTACGTTGGACAAGGGTCACTTAGAAGAAGATGACCCTCGATATCATCACCTGAGCTGCCAAACCAAGAATTAATTACAACTGTACATCTGTTTTGAACTCAAGAAAAGTGGAATGTTCATAAGTCTCTGGTTTAATGACTAACTCGAACCCCTTTTTCATCATAAAAGGTGAAAATAAGAAATTCCCTTTGGCTTCATCTGGAGTGCAGCAAACAAACCCTCCTTAGACGTGTAAATCTGCAATACAATCAGTCCTGTACAGTCCTGTAAATTAGCAGTAATTAAGCAGTTACACTGACACTAGAGGCTGATGTGTCAACTGAGGCTATAACTCAGTGCCTGCTATCATGAAGCCATTATTCAATAGTTACAGATTCAGGCAGAGAATATTACACCAGTGACTCACATCCTGAAGATTAACGCCTAATCAGAAGAATCATCCAATTGTTTAAATAAAGACTACGCTCGTCACAAAATATCGACTTCAGTGCAATAAGACGTACTAATTCATTTAGCAATAATAATTTTGTCCTTCTTTTCCTCTGCCCAGAAAAATTTGCATTCAAGCACTCCGTTACCACTTGAATTGGAATGGATGGTTGCTCTTCATGCACAATAGAACTATGGCATCTTAAATGTATGGCTAAGCTGTCAGCCATCTCTCCAGCCTTCATGAAAGAAAAACACCTTGATAGACAGGCATGAAATTTTTCCTGAACATAATGTCACCCAAACTGCCTAAAAGGAAAGAATGTATGCATACAACATCAATAACCATGAGAATGAAAGGAAATTTAACCTTTCTTGAGACAGCAGAAACAAAGGGAAAGGTTTCTTTAGCATCATCCCTCACCCCACTCCCCAAACCCAAGTTCAGGGACTTCTAACCCCAATTACCAAAAAAATGCATATTTCCCTTGCTTTTTTCAAAATAGTTCAAGTGCATTTTTTCAAGTTTTCATGCTGGGAGAATATATGTGCTAAAGCTTTTTCTTCAGGAGTAAAGAAGAAATAATGGACAAACAGATTCAGAAACAAAGACCAGCAGAGAACCAGCTGGCTATAATCTATGTCCTTGCACATGATGCCATGCTGGTGCATTTAGTTAAGAATTTAGATCAAGACTGTCTTTATCCAGAACAAGGGCAAAATTCCTACAACAGACTGCTCAGTCTTGAGGAATTGTAGCATTTATTCCATTTTAATTTTATGTTCTTCTAAATCACCTGTCTTTTATAAACGTTCTGCCTCAAACTGTCAGCATTCCATTACAGCAATAATAAAATGACTTATTGCTGACCTGTTATCTTTGAAGTTCCAGAATGCCAAGAAGGGCAGAAAAAATTGATTTTATGACATCCATTTCCCTTCTGTGAGAACAGATCAGACTTCTCTGATTTATTGATTCTTTTTTCCAACAAACCAATCATCATCTAACTTATCTGTTCATAAGTCAATTCATGACTGTTTCACATTACTATCCAGGTATGAGGAAAAAGTCTATTAAGAAATAATAAGAAAAATCATTTAAAATGTGTATTACACAAACCATGAAACTGTTCAGCTGAAGAAAAGTAGAAACTGAGTAAGACTAGAATAAATTAAAGAAAAAATAAACCAGGAATTAATTAATGTATGCAAAATCCAGAAAAACAGGTTTCAACTCTAAATCAAAATGACAAATCTGAATTACTTCTATGTTGATATAGACTTTAACTACTAAACCTTAGATAGTTAAATGGTAACTTAATACAACATAACTTCAACCATAGCTTGTTGCTGTTGAGATTGAGCAATTCATTTTACACAGCAGCATAAGGAACACCACACAGCTTGAGTTTACAAGAGTTTTTCCAGATGACTATTGACAATTTGTCAATCTTTTTGATAAGTAACCCTTCATAGATTACATGTAGTGCATTTGAGAAAAATTTAGATGACTGAGGTTCACATGTTGTAAAAACCTAGAGTTATAGGAGCAACAGGTCTAGACTAAAACAGTATTTTGTTTCAGTTTTCATACATGCACTCATCTGATAAATCTTCCAAACTTTCATGACATAGCTCAAAGGAATTCCTCCTTACTCTCATAAAGTGTTTCATGCCTTCACTTGTGACAATCATTACTTTGCTAGCTTTGCATATAACAGCAAGGTTACCTGCATGATCATATTTTCCAGGGTTTCAGCTGCCTTGTTACCCAGATGGACATTTTTGACAGTAGAACGTTACAGCTTGCCCCAAGTTTTAATTACTCCAGTAGTGTTAATTGAATTATTGAATCCCTAGGCATTCCACAACACCAGGCTCCATTTCCACCACCCTATTCTAGTCATCTTTTAAATAATCTCTCCTTTCTGGATTACTTTTTTCCATTTTGCCATTTCCTCTGTCATCTTACTTTATCCTCACATCACTGTAATTTTTCACCCTATCATCAGTACTTGCTCATTTATACACATTACAGGACTAAAAATTACTCCTTAGCCTCCCACTGAGACTGCTGCTTATTTTTCATTGTTAATTACCTTATGATATTTAAAAAAAATCTTATGAGGATGACAGTCATGATTGGGCTTTACCATATAAAAGAGTTGTCTAGAACTTTAGCACAACAATTTTACACTTTATACCCAACTAAATGGATAATTAGCTGTTTTGGTTTAAAAAGACAGGTGTCTGCTAAGGAAGAAAAACACAAACCCCCTCCTTCCAAATCACCACAATTTTTTTGAAATTAAAACGCTCTCAGGCAAAAAAATATGGGGATAGGAATAACAGTTTTTACTAGGAAAAAAAACTAAAGGAAACAAAGGTACTAGTACCAGCAAACAACAAAAGACACAAACAAACAAACAAAAACCTTGACAGAGTCAAGATATGACCTGCCACCCTGGGGCAGGGTGTGAATAACAGTCCAGTTGAGCAGTGGCTGCAGTTCTCTTAGAGTGGGAGCCACAGCTCTGTCAAAACAACAGTCTAGCAGAGAAGAGTGTAGGCAGATGGGTCTAGTTTTCCTCTGGAAATCCAGTGGAGAATCTAGGTTGTCTTCGTTTCTAAAAGTGTCTCTTTTTATCTTAGTAGAAATGCTTGGCCCTTCTCCCTGGGCAGAGCACTTTACAATGGGAATAATGTAATCTTATTAGTCATGTAGAGGCACTCAATGGCCCATTAACAAAAAATGTCTTCTCAGGGGAGGTATTGTTTGTGAAGAGATAAGGGAAACCTGCCTAGATAACAACCCCATTTTTATCAGATGGCAAATAGAATATCTTATTTTAACAATCCAGGACATCAGCTCATCATGCAGGGAATCATGGTCAGCAGTATTCAAGGGAAGTAAACACCAAGAAAACAAACCTCAGCTGCCTTCACAAACCATGAACCCTGACATCATATGTTATGCTTTTAACTTTTCCAGTGCAGATTCTTTTTGTATACTATTATTCTATTCCTACATTAATCAATTTCTGCATTAATTGTCAGATTGCAATATCACACTGTTTGTGTCTTTAAAGCTCACACAGAGACACACACATCTCAAAAGAATAAGCAAGTTTGCTGATGACACTAAATTGGGAGGAGCTGTTGACTGTCTCGAGAGGAGAAGTCCTGCAGAGAGACTTTGACAAATTAGAGAGATGGACAATCAGCAAGAGTATGAAGTTTGAAAAGGGCAAATGCCAGATTCTGCACCTAGGACAGGGCAACCCTGATGTATATAGACTGAGGAACAAGAGGCTGGAGGGCAGTGCCACAGAAAGGGATCTGGCAGTCCTGGCTGATGGCAAATTGAACATCAGTCACTGTGCCCTGGCAGGCAGGAGGGCCAGGCATGTCCTGGGGGCATCAGGCACAGCATCACCAGCAGGGCAAGGGAAGGGATTGTCCCACTCTGCTCTGCACTGGAGCAGCCTCACCTTAAGCACTGTGTGCAGTTTTGGGCTCCACAACATAAAAAAAGAGATAAAGCTATTAGAGAGCCTCCAAAGAAGGGCCAAGAGGAGGGTGAAGGGTCTGGAGGGGAAGCCATGTGAGCAGCNCAGGGCAACCCTGATGTATATAGACTGAGGAACAAGAGGCTGGAGGGCAGTGCCACAGAAAGGGATCTGGCAGTCCTGGCTGATGGCAAATTGAACATCAGTCACTGCGCCCTGGCAGGCAGGAGGGCCAGGCATGTCCTGGGGGCATCAGGCACAGCATCACCAGCAGGGCAAGGGAAGGGATTGTCCCACTCTGCTCTGCACTGGAGCAGCCTCACCTTAAGCACTGTGTGCAGTTTTGGGCTCCACAACATAAAAAAAGAGATAAAGCTATTAGAGAGCCTCCAAAGAAGGGCCAAGAGGAGGGTGAAGGGTCTGGAGGGGAAGCCATGTGAGCAGCAGCTAAGGTCACTTGGCTTGTTCAGCCTGGAGGAGACTGGGAGGAAACAGAGGGGCAGACACCGATCTCTTCAGTCCTGTGACCAGTGCCAAGACCTAAGGGAATAGCCTGAAGCTGTGTCAGGGGAATTCTAAGTCACATATCAGGAAGAGGTTCTTCACCCAGAGGGTGGTTAGGTACTGGAACAGGCTCCCCAGGGAAGTAGGTGCAGCACCAGCCTGGTGTAGCCCTAGATGCATCAGGACAGTGCTCTCAGGCACAGGGTGTGACTCTTGGGGTGTCCTGTGCAGGGCCAGGAGTTGGACTCAATGATCCTCATGGGTCCCTTCCAACACTGCATATTCTATGTTTCCATGGCGAGTTGCACTGGAGTCATTGTCCACTTTCTTTTCCAAAGCAATGTTCCTGCTAGTTTTATATGCAAAAACTATGTTCTGCCTTTTCTGTAAGAAAAAAAATCAGTTGAAGAGCCTCTCCAGTAAGTAATATGCAATTAGCCCAAACACAGCCAATGTCTCTGCTAAAAGGCTGTATTAATGTACATCAGATATTGCTTCATTGCATTTCATTAAAACATTACATCCATTGTGGTATTTACTTATACTCAATATGTGAAAATAAACATTGGCCAAGCTGCTAGAACATATCATTGACAGAATGATTGCTTCAATCATTGAGTTCCCATACCTTCAGGCTAGAAATTCATTCTCATTACACCTCTAGGTTCATAACGATTCAGAAAACACTTACCCCTACAATTCCACAAGAAATATTACTTTACACCAGATGAACAAAATTTGTAGCAAGTAAACTTATTACCATAGATTCAGACCAGAATTAGAAAATGGTCTTGCAACATTGCTCACAAAATAATATTCTGCAATGCAGAAGAGAAGTGCTCCTTGCCTTTAGTTACTAGTCCATGGGGTTAAGTTGCTATTTGCTTTTTCTATTGGCCTGTCCACAAAGCACAAACTACAGACAGAAAAGAAAATATTCTTCTTTCCTCAAACAAAGTCACACAACACACCTGTCAGCATTGGCAACAGTGCTATACAGTTAGTGTGCAGCAGTCCATTTGGACACCTTTGAGGCACATGATGGACATGTTGGCAACCCAGAAATCAATGCATTTGTGCTTTCTCTCTATACACAGCTTTACATGTATTGAGATCGATTACCCGCTCCAGGAAATGCAGGCTACAACCACTGCAATGAATCTATCATCTGTCAGGTATTTTTTCACTCTGGCAAGGAACTGAAAACACTTCATATAAATCCAGATTAATTGTGTCAAGTGCGATGGCCACTGAAAGAAAACCTGAACTGCAATTTAAGTTTCCCCTCTACTTTCGAGTTAGACTCTTGACTACTCATCTTCAATTGCTGCTTCATATCATGGTTTTCAAGAGTTTTTCTCCTAGTATTTTAGTATTTCCTGGTGAGGAACATCTAGAGAGCTGACAACACTAAGTGCTGAAGAAGCAGCAAGCATAAAGCCTGACCCAGAGCTTTGTCTCCAGCATGACAAACCATCTTCAGCAACAGTATTTGAAAAGCAACCATCAGCCTACTACACAAAGGCAGGGATGGACGGGGTTTCATTACAACAAATAGTGCTTGTGGCAAGCAGTCTATCCTTTTATCTTGCCAACAAATAATCAAGAAATTAAAGGGAAGTGGCAAAAAAGGATTAATTCTTCTTTTGCTTGATCTCCTTCAGTCTACTGACCAGCTGCAGCATACTCTTCATGAAGAACTTGGTCAGAAGTACTCCAGGTCAAGAGACTGAAGGCATATGAAGTGAACACAAATCAGTTAATTTCATTCAGAACTAACCAAAGCAAGAGACAAACAAAAAGCCTTAAAAGTTCTGATCATTACCTAACAAACAGCTTCAGTTTGCAATGATTTAGTGGATTCAGCATCAAGGCAGGCTGTGATGGACCCAGAAGCTAATGGGACTTTGAGAAGAAAAATTAATCCATTGGCTAGGTGAGACAAGTCTAAGTTTTAGACTTCTTACACCTTCTTTTTTGCCTTTGAAGAAGTAATTTCAGATTTTACCCAGGATTCACTGCAATACTCAAAAGCAAGAATTGAAACATGGAATTGAAATGCTTTTGAGGACTAAAGAAAGCTAAGACTTCCCAGCCAGTGTCCAAAACTACAGCATTCTATCAGTTCTCTGCGAACAGAGAAGGACTGAGTTGGTCTACTGTCTAACTCAAATGTCAACTCAAGGTTTTTCCAATACCACACGGCTTGGTGCAATCTGTTTAAAGTATTGTTACTCTTATTTTTTGGTTAGCTATGAGAAATTAATGACTAAGAAGTACAAGACTCAATCTTATTCCATGTTCCCCAGCTGTTGAAAGACAGACCCTCCATAATTATTATAGAGAAGCTATATGTCCATATCCCTGTACATTTTTATAAAATAAATTATTTCTTAAGAAAAAAAAGGCAACAAAGTAAGCATTTCAGGGAAGGAGAGAAGTGACAGGTGCTACATATAAAATCATGAAGTTTTCCCTCCAAAGATCTAAAATTCAACATTTATATATATGCAATTTGGGAAATGATAGCATTCAACAGAACACATCAATTTAGGCAATGACCTCTTTAATAAATGTTACAGATGTAAGATTGCTGCAGCTATTTGGAAGAATAGCCATCCAAAGACCAAAGTGTGCCTTTAGGATTCAGGAGATCTTGTTATAATTCCACCTTTAGTCAAAGGCTCCCTGTAAACAGACACCTAAAATTATTTACACAATCAAAACTAACGGAATAAAGACATATAAAAGCATCTTAGCTTCAGTGCCTCATTTTTCCAGTCCTGTCTGTCATCTAAGCATTCTCCTACTTCACCAGCACTGGGAGAGAACAAATATATCAGGGAATGAAAAATGTTCATATCATTGTGAATGTATTTTTTTTTTTTTGTATAATAATAGGAGTAGGCATTACATATAATTTGGAGTCTTATACATATTCCAGTGCAGAGGAAATAGAAATTAGAGCCTTAGTACGAAACACTGTAAACAGACAAATCACAAATATGATTCTCTATTAAACAACTCCCAGTGCCAGATGGTGATCCTGCCATTATTTATGCACAGCCATAACTCTAAGAGCATAAGTAGTCCATTGACTGATTTATGACTCCAACAAGTGTTCCTGCAATCAAACCCAACCTATTTGGTGACAGGCAACAAGTGGATTACCACCTAGACAGGGAGAAATAATTTCTGAATCATTTCTGAGCTGAAGCACATTAATAAAATCCCCTTTAAAACACTTTCACTTTGATTTCCCAAGAGACTACAAAATATTTACGCATCCAGATTTCGACTTAACAGGATTCTACTAACTAGCAGTGTCCCAAATGCAATCATGGAATTCTCTAGCATAGAAGCTAATTATCCAAAACACTGCTAATTGTGACTCTTATGCTATGCTAGTCAAAAGGAGTTCTAATCAATTCATATTGCCCTGGAACTTGTCTGCACACAAGCAGCAAAGGAAGAAAGATGTTATGTTGCACCAAGGTGTATGAAAGGAGAACTGCAACACCCCCAGATGTTCATCCACAGACAAGCTCTGCTCCTCAGACACAATGCTTCACAGGGACATCTCTGCTCACACTTTGTTGACACCTCTACAACCTTTACGCTCCATAACTGATGTTCAGATGTCAAAGCCTAACCAATCCCATCATGAGGAAAGAGGCTAGGAGTTTCATTAATAGGACTCTTTACTGCTCTATTTATAGTCATCAAAAACGATGCAATCCCTAACTTTCAGAGCAAGCTTTCTCAGTAAGACCATTTTAAAACTAACACATGTTCACGTCATGTAAACTAGGGTCATTCATTTTTCATAACTTTTAAAATGCATAGGTGTTTTAGCACTTGTCACAGGGAACTGTATTAGTGTATTAGTTCTGTGTCTGATAATGCTTCAGAGACAGCTCAAGAAATTCTGTAACACAGTCATCTAAGTAGCATCCATGTACAGATGCTTACTTCAGGTTAGTTTATGTCATCAGGCACAAGGTTTTGAACTCAGGCCAATTCAACTCATCTTCCCACAGCTTTTCATCACCAACCCAATATGCCTCACTTTCTCTACCTTTTCAAAATGAATTTTACACAAAGCTGTATCTGAGCCTATCACATTGAGGCATTTCCTTGCTTTCCTTCCTGTCTTTCAAATCAGCATTTTTTCCTAATTCATTCAAAATACTTTTTTTTTTTGTTACATTGAACACAACAGAACTACCCTACAAATAAGACCTCCAGACTCCCATCTTCAAGTGGGATAATTTTAAAATACAAGCTCACTCAACTTCTGTTGCAAGATGAAACCAGTTTGTGCATACAATAACCCACTGAAGATGTTTATTTAGATTTTTCAGAATGTTGTGGTTTTTCATGTACACCATCAGTCTGTTGTTTTTATAGTATTTATTTCCCTAAATTACCTTTTAAAAATTAAAAAAGTTACTGAAACATAAGGAACCCAAACCTTGCTGGGACTGACATGTTTGTTCTGAGATGTTTGAGTGCCTGTGGCTAACAGCCCCCCAGATTCCTTAGCTAAGTCAAGGAAAACATTGCCATATGCAGAGCACAGAACTTTAGGGCATTCAGCAGAGAGAGCATAGTTAGGAATTGGGCTCTACCTCTGAAAGAAATGTAGAGTGTGGAAAACTCTGCAGCTGACTTAGGATCTGTTGATAAAAGACTAGAAAGTCATGGCGAGACCATTCTCTTTTCAATCTCAAGTTAAAAAAAAATATTTGTGCATTTAATTAGCAACAACTTCAACGCTGCTATGTTTTAATATGTTAAAATAATTACATCTAAAAGCATCAAATGTATAGTATCCTGATAAGACAGCTAGTTTACCACATGAAGAATATTCACAGTAATTCTTTCCAAAGAGTTTTCTTGAAAACATGATAAATTCAAGATGTTTACAGACAAAAAGTGTCAGAAAGCAAAACAGCAGAAAGGTTATAAAAGACTAGAAAAATAAAGTTCTACCAAGTACAGCCAGTGGAACCTCATTGTTTATTTCACTATTTTTACCAGATTTGAGCTTTCTAGTAGAGAAAAAAAAACCACTATCAGATCCGGACATTTCAGAGAGCTCCTTGTTGAGTTCAGAACTGATTTCTACTACTTGTAATGATTCCATCCAAAAATCTCAGTAACATTATTTTCTGGAAATACTGAGTTCTCAATATGCCTCCCCCTCTTGCAGACAGGCAGAAAACTGTGAGCTTCAGTAATCAGTTAAAATTAATCATCTTGCTGCATTTAAATTTTGCTCCTTGCAACTAACCTAATAAACCTTGCTTTCCAGTAAGATCAAACCATGGTTGGCTCAAATTTCTGTTTTCCAACCTCCTCTAGCATGAACGTGGAGAAATATTTACAATTCCATCCTTGCTCACTAACGAAGTG
Organism: Dicaeum eximium; assembly: GCA_013396995.1. NCBI lineage: Eukaryota > Metazoa > Chordata > Aves > Passeriformes > Dicaeidae > Dicaeum > Dicaeum eximium. The sequence goes on from VWZP01000623.1 coordinate 164,401, forward strand.
AGAAAAAGGTTATACAAGGTCTAATTCAGTACTAACATTGCCAAATAATCACTTACAAAGACCAACACAAAACTTCCACCTGTTTTATCCATAGAAAATACAAATAAACACACCAAACATACACTATTTTAGCTGCCTGCTGGCACACCACAGTCCATAATATACCACTATGCACAACATTCAGCACATACGCTGGAGCAACCAATGCCAAGCTCCACCCAAGTATTTGGCATAATCTGACTGCTGTTGATCAAGCTGAATTGATACTTTAAAATGTGAGAGAAAAGCCTGTTAGTTTTTAAACACTTCATTTATTTTGCTTATTTATTAAAGTCAATATGTTTTAGGTGGTCATTCAAGTGTGAAAATGAAACATGCAAGAAAACCTGAGCAGAAGCAAAGTAGGTGCACTCTGCTTTGACATACCTCCGTCTTAGGAGGCATCTTGCTGAGGAATACAGGTTGCTTTTATTAGCTCAAAATTTGGTAAATCTAGTAAATAGGTGATGAAATTCCCATTTCTTACACACTATAAAACTAAACTGAAAAAATCATGGGCCAAATTAGTGTATTAGCTTTATGTTCATGCTTCAAAGCATAATACAACCTGAAGCTGACAGTGCTTATCTGGCATACTTTTAATGTGTCCAGGGGAGCACAGAAAAGCACATTATTATATTCATTTCTCAATATGTGTTAAATACCCACCCACTCCAAATAACTTAACTTCATGTGACATTTGAGCTGCTGGAAAAGAGTGCTCTGCTCTCCCTCTGTACTACGAGTGACTTCACAAAGACAACATGAAGGAAAAACTACTAACTTTTCATGGGTCTGGATCAGAGCTTATTCAACTTTCACAATCTTTTGCTACCAACTCCACAGTGGTATCTTTAGAAAGCCAAGAAACAGCAATAAAGCCATTTTCCCCAGTCAATGATAAACAGAATAGCACTGGACAAAAAAACAGTATATCAGACTGTGTGGCTGAGAAGAGACACCAGAGTTTAACACCCCTTTAGCACAACTACTGACATCTCTTATTCTTTGCTTTCAGCTGCATGCAACATTTTAAAGAGCAAGGACATGAACCAAGGATAATAAGAAAATACTGTCACACCAATCACATTTTGACAGGAGGTCTTCACACCTTTTCTTATCAACTTAGCCCACGTTCTTGGCACCCTTTCTCACAGGCTCTTTTATATTACACTTTTCAGCTTATCCACTATTACTATAAAGAATCATGAGAGCTACAAGCTCCAGTTGAAGGTCTCATCGGGATCTATTTGCTTTACACCACCATTGGACACGACTTCATTAACAGCATGGATGAGAAAGCAACTCATATGTCATCACCAGTACTAACTGTATCTTGCAACATTTCCATGTTGCTAGGCAAGATGACACCACTTACACCACTTAGTAACACCTTGTGTGGAGTCTAAAACCACACACCTGTGAGAAAGCAGCAAGAAACACTTTTTTTCTAAGCTACATTTATAGGGAAGTACTAATAAATTTAGAAGGCTCTAATCTACAGATCAAAAGAAAAAAAAATGAAAACAAAACCACAAATCAAAAGAAACCAACCACCAAAACTCTGTTGTCTGTATGTGTTCTTCCGATAAAATGCATCTCTAAATTTGAAGATTTGATCAAATATCCTGTCAGCTTTACACACAATTTGGCAAGTACAGAGCCTGAAAGCAGAAAAGAAAATATCAGCATTTTGTATTTTACTGCTCTTCTGAGAAAACTCAGTTTTTATCTTCCTTGCCTGCAATCTACCAAAACCCAAGAAGCCACTTCAGGAGACTCTTCCTGGGAAGCAAAACTTGCTTCTTCAGGGTAGTAGAGTACTTGGTGGTGGGACAGGGAAGAAACAGGGATGATAGGAATAAAAAACTTCAAAATAACACACCTATCTAAATTCTAGTCAAAACTAGGTTCCAATTTTCTAGCAATTACACAATTGAGGATGTCTTTTCCTTCCCTTTCCTCCTCCCCAAGATATTACATGGCTAGTTTTCTTCAAGCTCCCAAGTCCTCAGCAGAGTGGCTATGCTATGCCAAGCCAAGTACACTACATATAGACATTTTATGCAACTCAAAAGCAGTGAGGTGACATAGCCTTCCTATTCTGTAGGAAAAAATGAAATACAATGTATAGTGTACAATGGCTAACAAGTAAAATTTCCCTACAGCATTTCTAGCTCAGCACAAGAAAGAACAAAAACAACGATCAAGGATTGACCACTACTCCTGGTAAGATAGGAAATACGTTAATATAGGCTTTATTTGCATAGGTAGACTAGCAGTCAAGTACTGATTACATTTCTATCTCATCTGTCCTTTTGAAGAATAAGCAGTTTCAGCAAATAGGCTGGTTTATTTCCAGAAGGGGAGGAAGGAGTAAAAGCTACAGAAACAAAATGAGCAAGTCACTGGAAAATTACCTTATTGGGTCTAGTGTTACTTATGACCACACTAGTGAAACACCCAAAACCTACATTCATGATGGCACACTATCTGTTCAGTGCAGCACACTGCTTCAGTGGAATTATTTTCATGCTTAAATTTGAGTGAGGGGATGCCTGAGTGATCTCTCACAAGCTGACATCCCACCTGCTCTCTGGACAGCCCTGCTCACATTCAGCCAATTGTTTTATGTGTAGCTGTGTGGGTGCAGCTTTCAGCCACAGCCTGGGTACTCCTGAATGAGAGCTGTTAGCTCAGGCTCAGAGCCACACTCATTGAAGGATACTGTTTTGGACAGCTTGAAGGGCACATGGGGTGAGATTGTCTCTCCAGGCAAATAACACCATGGACAGAGTATTATGTCAGATTAAGACCAGAGATCTGGCAGATCTAAACTCCAGTTTTCATACATCTTGCCCCACAGGCAAAACTGTACATACATCTAGAGTTTATCAATGTAAAGCCTTAAAAGTCTTGCAAAGTTACCTGTTTTGTACTCCTAGTACAAAACTCATGACAGTCTTAACATTCTTGTTGAAAATACTAATCGATCCTTCGGCTATAAATTATATTTTTTTTAATTGCTACCTATCAGTTAATGTTCAGTGCTGCTCTGTGCTATCAGAATTGCAGCCCTACCCTATGAGGAGCATTACAACAGAGATATACAACCATATGTATCTCATATTCAAGGACAGCAGCCAGAAGAATGATAAGCTTATGAGCTGTTAGACTAAATCACCATGATCCACCACCACTAAAAAAACTGCTGATGTACTTTTGGGTGAATTTGAACTTAGAAATATCTATTACATCAATTTCTTTAAGGAGACAACATAATGCACACAAGCAAAGATTTTGGCATCTGAAAAAAAAAAGAACCTAAGAGATTTCATTTAGCAAAACTTTTGAAATCATAGAACAATTAATCAAGATAATTAAGGCCCTAAAAGCCTGCATTAGTGGATCTCAGGAAATTTAAGAATTGGTTTCTTTCAGCTGGCATTCTAAGAAATCCAGTGTGTTCATAAAGACACTCACAATTCATAATATAAAAAGAACACATCTTAAAAAAAAAAAAGGCTCAGAACTAGAGCATGCACAGAAAGAATTTAAACTATAGGTGTAAAAAAATCACAGCAGCCACCTAATGCTGCTAGTGCCATTTCTCAGTGTGACTTTCAGGTTAATGTCCCACACATGCAGAGAACTAAGCAAAGCAGTTCAAAATGTACCTTGTACCAAGCCCAACCAATAACTGCTTTTTCCTGCCACTGAAGTCTTCAATGAAGTCTCACAGGGAAAAGTAAGAAAGAAAAAAAGAAGATACATTAAATAGATTTTTTAATTACAGGGAGAGGGTGCTTTCTTCTATATTGCTAATCTGTCAGTGTTCTTTCATTCTACACCAATTCAGAATCAGAATCAGTTCTTAGTCATGCCAGAGCTGACTATAAGAGACATGAAATTCATTGCTGAGATTCATAGGCACAGATGGGACCTGACATTTTAAAAGCAAAACAGAAGTTTAGTGCCTTCAAGTGCAAAGGCTTCAGGACAAAGCTTAGACTTCAGCTTACACTTCAAAAACATCCATGAAAGACACAGCAAAAGCCTCCTCTCCTCCTCAGCAGAATTAGGGTTCCAAGTTATGCTGAGACACTATAACCAACACAGCTAAAAACAAAAACTAGTTACACCATTCAAACTCAAACCAATTGAAGAAGTACAAAGAAGATATTATCTAACCAGAGGACAGCTGTGGACCAAAGAAAGGAAGACTATGATGTGAGAATTCATTTGATGATTCCATCCTAAAGGTACAAATAAATAACATCTGTCCACCCACATCTCTGATTTTTGTGGAAGAAAAACATTTTCTTTCCAGATACCATCTCCAGAAAGAATAGTGTTCAGATCTCTTTTAATGCTTCTTTTATGTTCTGTGACAGTACTCAATATTTGTGCAGACAAACCAAGGCTCCTCAATATTGGATTAAGGGATTACGTGCACTGGGTTTTGCAACACTTTTCATTTTCTCACTCCTATCATACCAGTATTTGCCAAGCTGAAGTGGGCTGGAAGCAAGTTCAATTTCCATCTCTGCTCAGGGGAGTGATTAAATTTAGCTGATGCTGAGAAAAAGAAATTCAGTGTGATGACTATAGCAAGACTTGACTTGCAAGCCTGTGAGACAGGATTAGTACCACAAGCAAAGCAGAGCTACTAAAACACTAGCAGAAAATACAGGGACTTGCACTTTAAAATGGGGGGGGGAGGAAGTAGGAAGGAAACAAATTTAATTTAAAAAAAAAGTCAAACCCAAACACTATCAGCCCAGGACTTCAGCACATTAAACTCAACTCTTTATTTCAACACCAAAGAGCATTCTAGTAAAATTTTAGTTTCATGAGAATTCCCTTTAATTTTGAGACAGTTTGCAATACAATTTGAGGTAGGCATTGTGTGGCTAATATGCATCTTTTAACAGAACTGAAATGGAAACCTAACTAAGTTCAACTAGTGTTTGAAGCAGATTCACATTTTACAGGATTTATTTATTCCTGGCAATAAGACATTAAATAGCTGCCTTTTTAGGAAGAACTGTTCCAATATTTGCTTGTGGCAAACTGGAATAACCTTCCTATAAATTGAAACTTTCCCACCAACTGAAACAGCAGGCACCTCTTCCCTCAAGGAGATCAATGAACACTTCAAAATTAACCATTGCACAAAAAAAACCATTTCTACTCATACAGCCAAATGAACACCTTATTTTGGAGTTATATATTAGTCTAATTCCTTTTTTTTGGTAACTTAATTAGATTCAACTGAGAGCACCACCTTGTCGAGACAGCAAAAAAAAAAAAAAAAGAATTGACCCAGCAAAACTATAGTCCAAAATTTTCACTATTTTTACTGTTGAGAAAGAGCATGGTGTTATCTTAAGAACATTATATTATCCCTCTTTCAGAATGAAGGATTAGAATATATTTTCCAAGACTGAACCAAATATATGGAAAGAAGGGATTTGTTTTTAAACCCTGCTTTTCCTCAAGAAGGAAAACACTAAGGTGTTTTGGTATTATTTTGGCTTTTTTCGTTTTGAAGAAAGCAAGCAGGTCATCTAGAGTTAAGGCCTGTTAACTCAAATAAAAGCTAAGGAGTAAAACAGGTCCAAAATTATTTAATTCAATTTTCATTAACTGTTGATTTTGAAAGCCTTTTCAGTTTTGAATTAGGAAAAAAATATATAAAAAATAGTATACAATATATAACTATGTTTTAATTAAGATGAACTACTCATAACAACTATGTAAATACCAGCATATAAATATCAACAAAATAACACTGTTCATCACAAACTGCACAGAACCATTTCTATTTAAAAGCAGCTCAGTTTGATAAATTATCATCCATAATAGGTGTGTGGGATCCTGTGTGCTTTCAAGAATTATCATATCCACAACTAATTTACTAGTTTATTGCTTTAATAATTTTAATAGTAAAACAGTGCGTGGCCCACCTGCCCAAAGCCGTGTTATGTTTTGTCTTTTCATTTATTCAATTTAGCAAATTCACTTGGTATGGGAAGAAACAATTAGCAGAGAAAAGAGTTCCATTCCACTGCTCCTTCCAGATAGTATCAATGTGCTGATATTAACAATCTGCTGTTCACACAAGACTAAAGAATTAGATGTTCAAAACATGGACCATAAATCAATTCTTGCTGCCATTTTGAGAATCTTGCACTCAAGATTAAAGCCATTTTACCTGAAACTAACAAATGAGTAACAGAAACTATATATATAAAATATCTTCTACAACAAAAGCTAGATATATTAGAGTATAAGTCTGCACTCTAAGTCATATTAAGAGTATTCCTGCCATAATTACACAACCACAATGCAAGAAAACGCCCCACGCTAACACAAATACCAGTTGGCCCAGCAGCTGGTGTAAAAATTAATTCCTACCTTCTACAGGTAACGTGTGGGCTGGTGTTCCCATCTGCATACACACTGCCAGCAAAAAATAAAGCAAATACACCTGTAATCAGAAGATAAAACCACTTAATGACAATAAGAGGTCCTTGATTTTGCATGCAGAGCCATCTGAGAAATAATATTCGTTCTTGTACCTCCCCAAATGTCACAGCCAAGAGGACCACAAAACACAAAGCAGAACCATAAAAATTCAGACAGCGTCAACCCATACAGGGTAATACCATACCACTTCAGAAGGCTACAAGCATTTGCCATTCTCCCCCTTTAGCCCAACCTTTTATACCCCTCATCATCCATACATTGCACCTGTGTGCCTTCTGCTCCCTGTCCTGATTGGTCAGTGCACCTCAGCACTCCATGCCTCATTGCTTTCAATTCTGGTCACCTGCTTGTCACAGCTGTAGCCCATAAGGGATGAGGCTCGGCCACAGCCCCACTCCCAATTACCACAAACTGTGTGCCTACACCTAAAAGCTACAGAGTTTTGCTAACTGCCCTTTATATGAAATTCGTAAGTACATCTCTAAAGAAATGTCTCTAATTTCTGCAATTCATCTTGTTGGAAGAGAATAAAATATTTCAAGAGTGAATTCTTTAATTACAAACAGCACCATCGCTCAGATATTTCTCTCCTTGTTTTGTCTCACCTGGGTCTCATCAGATGGCATGTAGATTATATCCATAAATATATAAGTCTCAAGTAATATAAGGAAATCTCCTTCCACATTTCCCAGGAGGTTGAGTGAACTGTCCACTAGTGAGGTTTTTACAGCATAAACATTTGTGACATCAAACTAGACCGTGAGCAAATGCTGCCCTGGTGCACGATATTTACACGTGGGTGAAGGACAGAAAATATTCATTTAGTTTCAGATTTGCTTTCAAGCTCCAAAATTCATTCAGTCACAGTAGAATCAGCCCACACTTTCAAACCTAGAACTAGAGCTAATCCTCTACAAGGCTTCACTCTGTTGCAGGACTCAAATCCCCCATGTAAATAAGGCATATGATTTGCTATCCTAGCAACTCCTTCACTTTAAGCAAGTGGGAAGTGCCGACATCAAGATTTGAAAACTTGGCAGGATTTCTCCCAAACCAAAGCTGCCACCAACTAGGACCCTGCCTGGCCTTGCAGCCCCAAACACCACCTCTGAGCTGACCACCAGACCGTGGGGAAATGACTTCTTTTTCACATGGAAAAAGACCACCTTTTGCAGCCACTTGCACTGCCCAATTTTAGAGAAATACAAAACAGTGATTACAATGAAGTCAAGGGGGGAACTGTAAGGGCAAACATTCTAATTGGCTAAAAATCTAGACCAAATAAAAACTAAAATAAAGGCTGACAAACTCCATAACATGTCAACATTCTCACACATTGCTATTCCCTGTTCTATTTACTCCTGTGTGTATTAAATGAAGATTGAATACTTCCAAGCAGCTGATTTCTGGGGTTTGAGTTTTGGGAATCAAATAATTTATTTACTATTCATTTGTTAAAATATTTTCTACTCTTTCCCTAAAGGTATTAGCAGAAAATTCTTTCAAGATTTTCCTTTTAAAGGCCCTTCTTCCTAGATGCGATGTAAAAGCTCCATCAGGACAAGTATTTGATACACAGAAACTAATGAGCTATTATTTAACTTCATCCTAAGTGTCAGAAGCCTAAAGCAACAAGGCTTAATTAAGATGATGTGTGCCCCAAGTCTTCTCCCAGGAAACAGGTGAATCACAGCAGATTCCCTTCACTGCCAGCTATAGGCACAGAATTATTTGAACACATCTGTTATAAATACATGACTGGCATGAAGTCTCCCGCTGTTAATTCAGATTGATTACTTGTTAAACACATTTAATTGAGGCAGAAGGGAACTTAACTCATGTTTACATTAATATATTTAACATAATTAAGAAAAAGTACTTGTGGCATTTAAAGAAAGATTGAAGGACTGTTTGAACATCAGATCTTACATGTGTTCAGATGCAACACATGAAATAACCATAAGAAAACTAATGTTTCCTTTTTATCTTTTAGTGTTGTGTACCTACTGGTTTAACAGATTTCAAGGTTTGAATAATATAAACTAGATATGGTAGACCCTTTATTGTTTCTGATAAGAAATAAATTGTATTCCTTCATCAAGGAATGACTGCTTCTGAACGCTACTACTTCACTCAACAAGCTGTTCACAGAAACAAATGAGACAAAACTAGACGAAACTTATGCTCCTGAAAGTACATTACTCCCAAGTGGAGAAATGTTTTCCATAACTTTTGTGTCCTGTGTTCATTGCCCTTCCATTGAATCTCAGAACCAGAAGGGATCTAGCCAGCTGAAACTGGAAGATTGCAAACATTCTGTGAGAGTCAAACCAGGTCTTCTTCAATTTTTCTAAACTCACCACGATTTTGCTTTGATCCCTCTGGGTTAAATCTTTGGAAACCTACCAGAAAAGTCTCAGCTTCCTCTCTGGTAATTGTGGTTTATGCAGAAAGATCTGGTTCAGGAAATCCAGTTTAGGAAGACAGCTATTGTCACTGCAGCCCCAATCTCCTTCAGCAATGTCACCTCTACAAGTAAAACAACTATTGTCTTTACCTGCTAACTTTTTGGCATAACATTTCAATGTCTTTTAGAATATTATTTGTCAAATCTGTTTGCCTTTCCAGAGACGTAATCAATTTGTTGATTAGTAAAAACATCCATCACTTTGCCACTTTAATCTTATCTGCCCATCTCAAAACACTCTTGATCCTTCACTTTGGAATTAAAATAGGTTGAGAAAGTTGGAAGGGAATAAGATAGCAAGACAGTATTAAGAATACCACAGATACCACAAGAGAGAAATTTTCATCTACCAAAGGGATGCAGTTTTATAGATTGCAATAAAGCTGTTCTGATGCAAACCTGTTGAAAATAGCCTTCTAAGTACAATTGTATCCATTCAGAAATTATTACTATTTCTCTTCCCCTTACTATCTTTTGTCCAAAATAAAATGTAAAAATTAATTTCAGTTACAAATGGGGCTTATTTAAATACAGTATCTTCAAACAGTGGCACATTTAGTGCTTTTTTGCTATAACGTGCCATTCTCTTTTCCCCATAATTCAGGCAGTAACTTCTGTATAATTAAACTGGAATGAAAATAGGCAAGCTCTCTGAATGATTTTTCTGTTAACAATGAACCAAAAATCTCAAATCACAGCAGAAAGTAATTTGTGACCTTACTGCACTTACTGCCGAAAGAGATCAGAGAGGACAAACTCCGTAACTCAGTAACCGAGCAGGAAATTAATTATTAAACTTCCATTCCTCTCCCCACACACCCCAGGTGAATAGAGCTCATAGACCCTAAGTTAGGAGCTCTCAGACTCACTCAAGGACAAGTTCCACAGTCAGGAAGAGGAGATGGAATGGAAGATAGTTGTTGGTAAATTAATTTATAGCACAGCTTAGAGGAAATGAACAGCGTATCAGCTGCAGAGGGAAGATACACCTAGGTCAAGAGAGGCAGCTTTCAAAACATGCCTAGGACCACAACTGAAAAGGGAAGCAGGTAAGGCTTGGGAAAGAAATACAACTTCTGGAAGAGATCTAGTATTTCAGAAACTACATTGTTCCTCAAAAATAAGATACATGGCAAGTTTTGGCCTTACCGTGTCTTGATTCTTATTTGGATTTCTGTGTTTCTCGTAATACAGCCAGAAATCTGTAAAAAATTTAGGATTAAGAGATGTAAAATTCAAAGTACTAATACTTGTATTTAGTCTTGGTTTCCTTCTTTTAAACTCAAAGCATCATTCTTATTGCTTCACTTATTTATATCTGTGCAAAAAGTTGGGGTTTTTTAAATGCATGAGCTTAGTATGACCTTCTGTGAAATATCATAAATGAAAAAAACATAATGCAGATTCCTTTCAGACAGGATTTTGAGCCATAACTGTCTCTCTGAGATAGCCAAGTAACTCTACAAGGCAGTTTGGCCCTCTGAATGAAATCATGCTCACTTCAGGAAGCAAACCACTGCAGGACTAACAGACAGTGCTTGGACCTAAATTCCTTACAGAGAAATATATGCTCTGTTGTGAATTATTTTAATGCCTGGACTTTTTGTTCTTCATGTTTTCTCCTTAGAGTTATGACTGTATCCTGGAAAACCACTTTTGGCTGTGAAGTATTAGCACTCATTATTTTCATCTTTTCACTGATGGTACTGAAATCTCATAAGAAATCACTCACACCTGCAGTCCAAGGTCATGGTTTAGCTTTATCAAAGATCAAAAGAAAAACTTGGAATATTAAGCTAGGAAAATGATAGTAGAATTTTGCAGTGTACCCAAGTCCCCTGAGACAGACCCAGTTCCCTTATTTAGATGAGAGGAATGTGGTTTGAGTCTTAGCCTGAAGGCAGCTGAATTCAGGTCTCTCCCCTAGTGAGATCTACCCAGATCTGTTATAAAGGGTTTGTGACCCAGCACCTGTTCTTCAGAAAACAAGCCCTGCTCATTTCTTAGGACAGTAAAGGAAAAAGCAGAAAGTTGCCTTCTCTTCCAGTGGAAGATGAATAAATTTGGAGTCTGAAACATAATTGTGACCCCTTTCCCTTATAAGAAAGGTCAGTAAAGCCTGAAGAATGCATAATTTATAGCATATGATGAGAGAATTTCCCCATCATTCACTTAAGCAACCCTTGCTCAATGCATGGATTGTAATATCTTTTTAAATTCCAAACATTTTACCCCATGCATATTAACTCCAAGCATCAAAGAGTTCTCAATCTCACTCCAGACAGCTATATGGGAAGTGTCATAGCCCCAAAGTTTTACATACTTAAGGGCACATTTTCCAATGCTTGTACATTTTCTTACCTGGAACCAATATTTTTTCATATTTTGACACAGGAATGCAAAAAAAAAAACAAACTATGATTTAATATGAATACTTTGAACACTTATTAACACTGACACCTAAAGAAGCTTTTTTCATCAACAAAGCATAGATGGAAACAAGTTTCAAATGCCAGTGAGCAAGATACTGTTTAGAATGATTTTATAAATACTTTGCAAGAAAAACACAGACTAATAGAATCTGTTGTACTACCTAAATTCACACTGTATTTTATATGGAAAACTTATTTATATGTAAAACAGGATGGAAAGTCAAGACATGGCAAAGTTGTTAATATAAAGTAAGGAGAAACATCTCTAAGACACTTCATAGGAACTCCTGTTTACTTCCCCTATATATAGTATTTTGAATGCTGATGCAAATTTTTGCTTTGTTTATTTTGTGTTTTTCATAGAGGAGAAAAAGGACATGGTAACTAAACAACTAACTGAAAATAAAAGCTCTATCCAACATAATGAAAAGGAAAACAAAGAAGAAAACAAAAGCAGTTTTCAAGTGAGCATGTTAGTTACTAAGAGAAGATTGTTTACAGGAAGTTCTACAAATCTGGAAAAAACAAAATGGGGCAAAATTGTCTGCAACAAAGGCAGACAAATTTACATCAAATTTACAATGAAAGAGTGTTTGAATTTGTAGAAATTATTTCCAGATAAAATGACTGATCTAATGGCATTTCATGAAATCTCAAGGATAAAGATGGATTTCTCTTTACTGGAAATCAAAGTGAACTTTATAGGCTCACTACCCCTTACACTTTGAGTATTATTTCTAATTAAGAATGTAATTGCATTAATAACTCAGTGGATACAATTTAAACACACTATTTTGAGTACACCACTATTACATATCACACAGTCAAAACACCATAATATAGGACAGCTTGATTGGGTGTTGTTGAACAACAACAACATGGCCTGAAAAGTTGAATTTTTAAAAGTCATATTCAGTAGCCTGAATTTCATGACAGGACTGCAATATGAAAATGGATTTTTCAGTAGAATTTCATATTCATGGATTCTAACATGGCAAGATCCTCCTGTAAAAAATTAGGTTGACCTTACATATATGACTAATGCAAGTGAAATACTGAAACCTCTTCTATCTAACCCAAAGTTCCACAAAACCCCATAGCCATTTCCAGTTTCTAATGGAAACAATTCCATCTACACTTCTGAAGGATTTTGATTTTAGAATATTTGCTTTTATAATTATTTGATAAATAACAAAGAATGTACTTCTATCCTCCTCCTAACTATTTGAAAGGGGAACGTGTCAGGACTGGTTCTCTATTTCTGCATGTTTTAGATAGTTTTGGTAAAATAGTGCTGAATCATTATACCCTTTTTTACACTGCTGCTGTAGACTAGAGGGCTTACCATAGTAGGGGGGGAAATGAAAGAATCTATTCTCTCTACAACGAAAGTGCTGTGACACACTGCTAGGGGAAACCAAAATAAGGAATGAAATTTTTAATCATCTTGAAGTACTTGCACTTGCTCAGCTTCATGCAAGAATAAAACATTTATACATAAACATTATAAATTGAACACAGTATCTAATAAATATAAAAGATGACTCTCAGAAATACAGCAGAAGTTCCAGATCTGCAAAGTAAAAAGTGAACCTCCCTTCTAGTGATGGCAATAAATCATTGCTCCATTTTAACCATTATTTAATTGACTCTTCACTGAAACAAAATCCCCAAGAATTTCCACAATGAAGCTAATTCCACCACACTACTGCTGCAGCAAAGATCCTAAACTCCCACAGTCAGGTTTTGGACTGCTGCAACGCAACAATTACCAGGATCTGTACTGCTCTGAGGAACAAACTGGTGTCTTCAACATGACCCACAGGTTCAGCTGATGAGAACAGCACTGCAACACAAAATCATGCATAGTCAGAACCTTCTGAGGGAAGACCCCATCCCACCAAGACATTCAGATTTCTCTGCACACCAGCAGACAAAAATGTAGCAGAAGCTGAGCTGGCCCTACACAGATCCAAAACAGGCCCACTTGAACCCTGTATCACACCTGTAACATTCTAGCAAGCATCACTCTGCCTTTCTTCCCACCCCAGGAAGGGTCCCACAACTCCAAAACCTGCAGTTGTGATCTAAGAGACTTGTAGGAAATGGACAGTTCTGAGCACCAGCACAAAGCACCTTGGCTGGCAGTGGTTAAACTCAGCATTTACTTTAAATTTTGACACACAATGGCCACACCCTCTTTGCCAGAAAATTCAGCTTTCTCCTCTTAAAAGCCACCACACACTGATAGTACCGGCAGGTAAGAAATGATTCATCAACATCAATGAAAAATATTATAAATTAGAGATACAGCACCCAGGAAACCCTAATCATGCTGTCCAGTGCAAATTTTAGCCAGTTACAGAGTCACCAAAGTCAGAGAAATACCATCACCTTCAGTAACAGAAATCACGTACACCAAGACATTACATTCCAGAGTCTAAAAATCTATCACCTTCCATTTCCTGCGCATCTCCTAATAAAATGCTCACCTGGTGGATTTAGCTTTTTTTTTTTTTTTTAATTAGAGATGGGGTAATTGAGAGGCATTTAAAAACATTTTTATTCTATCTTTAGTTTTATATGAAAAGATATACAGATGTTATAATCTACATCATTAAAATTAGAAGTTAACTATTTTCTAATTATAAAGCACTATAAGTGTTTCTTGGTTTATTGGCTTTTTGCTACACTATGTTGCAGATGTTTTAAAGCTAATTATCTAAAATTACTTTTTGTGGGTTATATTACGACACATCTTTCATAGTTCTATTTTTCTGAAGTATCTAGTCTTATTTTAAGGTCATCCTTTGAAACTTTTTTCTAGCTCCATTTCTCTCTTAACAATACCTGTCCTATTTTATGGCATTACTAAGTCAGCATTTCTTATCTCAAAGTTTGCATACAGATGCACACTGTGTGAGCCTTCTGTCAGGCTCTGAGAACTCTGTAAAAATCCATTTCCCACATTCACCATGTCACTGTAATAACGTAGTTTGAACAAAAGCTTAGTTTACAACAAAGCTTTAGAACTCAGACCAGCAGATGATAAAAAATTTTTTCCTCTGTGAAACTTTACTGGTCCATGCCAATGCTGCTGCCACTGCACCATTACCTGTAACTCATGGGGATTTTCAGAACTCAGGGAATGTAAAATACAGAATTCACACATGAGGATGCAAAGTCACACTCCCCATTAACCACTGGAACTCTCCACCGTAAATCAGAATTAAAACCAGTTTGTCTCCCGGCATAGATCCTCGCCTATGTCAAAACACGAAAATGAAATGACAAAGGACCTCATCTCACTTTCACAGAAGTCAACAGCAAAGCTCCTGCTGACTTCAATAAGAGCAAAAGCCAGCACTAGATCTCCAAAAATCATTTTATTTCCTTCAGAGCACCAAATGCATTTCCTATCAGTCCCCTGCAGAAGGATGATGGTCCCTCAGCTTTCCAATGCTATTGCCTCATACAGAAAATCATCTCAGACTGCCAGTGCTAATCTCATGTCTATGACCACCTGAGGAATACAGTTTGACTTCAGCATACAGCCCAAAGAAGAGGAAAGAATCAAACTCCCTATGAGAGAAGAAAAGATGCATGCCTGCAGTAATGACTCAGTGAAAACATTGGAACCAACACAAAAAAGTCTGCCATATTTTAAGGAAAACTTGTATGAGTATCTCTTTCTCTCTGCACAATAAACAGTTAAGATTCAGGGAATAATATTTTCTTTTATATATACAAGAACTTCCCTAGTTATTTAGCAGGAAATGGCTCTCAGAAGTGACATACAAAGAACTTTGACTTGATGGAAAACTATGAAAAAGAGATTAAAAAGTAGTTACATAGTTAATAGATTTTTAACAAGAATTAACATAGGTAGCAAGACAAAAGCTGTAATTTTCAAGAACCATTCCTCTTGAAGTCATTTGGAAGCAGTCAGAGAAAGCATAGGGATTTAATCCATAAATACAGCGTAAAGGAAAAGCTCAAGATCATCTTCAGACCCTCAGGAACTGGAGTCTTGACTACAGCATGCAGTTTGAAACCTATGCCATAGGAAATCCAACAAGAACCTATTCATTATGCCCTCCTGTTAAGAGGAGTTGCCAGCACATCTGCAACTACTCGATGGAGCAAGCTCTGAGCATAAAGCAACAGCAGCTGCTTCCTAGTACATAGGCTGGAATGGAGTTAAATTTGCCTTGCCAGCCTCACAGGAGAGACCAGCCTCACCTCATTAGTTACAGGTGCTACTTACTGCTCTGGAGATGAAGGCACACATGGGACCTGAATCTGGGCTTTCCAATTCAATACTTGTTTGCAGAGAAATCAATAGAGCACAGAAGGATTATCAGCTGAAAAGGGAAGCTTTCTTCACTTGGCCTGTCATTCCCTTCCCAGGGAATGTTCAAAATTCACAAATGAACCTGTATACAAATGCAACAGATGTCCAGTTCTATGTGGAACATTTTATATCATCTTTGGATCTACATTCCAATGCCAGTAACAGGTAGAAGTTCAGCTAAAAAAAAAAAAAAAAAAAGGTACTGAAAAGCACAATTGATTCCGAATTGATTCCACAGGACAAGAAACAATGGCTACCTGGACACAGCAGAGACAAAACCTCCTTTGGAAAGGGAAAACATTAATATTTCAGTTACTGTTCAGCTAATTAACCCATGCTACTGACAATTATCAGAGTATGAATATGCTGCAGTATTGCAAATATCTGTTTCCTACTTTTCTCTATCAACTAAAGACCATCATAGCACCTTGGTGAAACATTCTTCTGCACTGATGTATTATTTGTCCTGAGTCCTTGCACACTTCACATGTGTCCTAACTTCAACAACTTCATTATAGGTGCCTCCAGTTTTCTTCTTTTGCTGAATAAAATTGAAAAGAGAAACCATTTGCCCTTTCTTGAGCAGCTACTTCACTCAACACACAAGCAAAAAGGTAACTTAGTTCAAACAGCTGTAACAGAAGTGAATTACTAAACAAGTTTTCCCTCCAGATGTGAGATACAGAAACGAAATGAAAGGGAATCCACAGTAATTTACAAGTACTGTATCGCCCTCTGCAGTCATTGGGTAAGTTCTGCAAAATTAACCTGGGCACATTCCTTGCAAAGATGGGGGAAAAAAACCACCCTCCACAAGTAGAAACCCAGCAGAAGTAATTTTTTTATGATGTCTTACTTGTTGGAATCATAGGAATATAGTGCAGAAACTCTTAGTTCTTTATATAAATGCTCCATCTGTTAAGGATGTGGAAAAGTGTGTTCTGCTGCTCCTTCAAATGGGTCAGATTCCTCAGTGATCCTTCTAGCATTTACTCTCTTGGAATGTGACAGAAGTTTGCTATAGCTATTTCTTTTTTTTTTTTCTGGTTGCTTCTAATAAATATCCAAAATAAACCACACGTTTAAAACTTACATTAGCTGATCCATCAATGACAGAGAAGTATGTTTTACAGTTTAGGTAGTGCATTACTTTATTTAACACAACTTGTAACTTTAATGGGGCATTTTGCTGAGATTTTTATAGCACTGTACTGGTTTCACCCTGGCTGGATGCCAGGTGCCTCACAAAATCGATTTTCTATCGCTCCCTCTTTTGAGCTGGAGACGGGAGATAAAAAAACAACACGTCAAGGTAAGAGCAGGAAGATCATTCACCTGTTACTGTCAGGGCAAAACAGACTTGCCTTGGAGAAACAGATCAAATCCCTTACCAAAGAAATCAGAGCAGGACAATAGGAAATAACACCAAATCTTTAAACAATGTAGTGTTTGAATACTGTTGCAAACGGAAGTTAACTCGCACTATGGCCACCTGTCTCCTTAATTCTTCACTTTCTCCACCTGTGACAGGACTCGAGGAAAACAGCATGAACCTGAGTCAGGGGAGGTTTAGGTCAGAGATCAAGAAGAGGTTTTACACCCAGGGGGTGGCTGGACACTGCAATAAGAGAAGTAGTCCCAGCACTGCATCTATCTGAGTTCACAAAGCACTTGGACAATGCTCTGGGGCACATGGTGTGACTCGTGGGGTGTCCTGTGCAGGGCCAAGAGCTGGACTATGAGCCTCATGGGCCACTTCCAACTCAGCAGATTCTATAATTCTCTTATGAACACTGATTGCACTGCATGACAAAACTGCTTTCTCTCCAAGCACCTTCATTCCAACTTGCTTGGGGTATTTTTTCCCCTTGGATCCAGGAATAAAATCTTTTTAAGCAAATAACAGACTTTGCAGAACTTTTTTCTCTTAAAAGAAAAACCTTTTTACTTTATGAACAACATAACACCACTAAAACACACATGAAAGCAATGAAGGCAAATTAACAAAATTTTAAAACAAGATTAAACTTTTGAAGACCCACTACTTTGCTCTCAGCAGATGGCTGAAAGGTTCGTATCACAAACGTTCCAGGGAAAGCATTACCAGCATTTCTTGGTTTCACAGAACAGGGCTGGTTTGGTTTGGAAGGGACATTAGACATCGCCTATGTCTCACCTGATGCCGTAAGCAGGGCCGCCAGTCACTAGACCAGGTTGCCCAGAACCCCGTACAGCCCAGCCTCAACCACCTTCCTTTCGCCATCACCCCAGGCTCCCTCTAAAAGTTAAGGAAGAAGGGCTTAAAAGCCGTCTGCAAAGGAGAGTGGCAGCTGGGGCGGGTCACCGGGGTGTCCTCCCTCCCTCCCTCCCTCACGCCGCGGCCGCGTTCCCCCGGTGACGCCCCGCCCGCCGCCGCCGTTGCTGCGGAGGGGCCGCGCGCTGTCCCCGGGCCGGGCCGGGCCGGGCCGAGCTGGGCCGCACCCCGGGGGCCCGCGGGAAGGGCAGGAGCCAGCCCAGCCCGCCTGTGCTCCGGAGCAGCCCTCACGCTGCTCACCCGCCCCGGCGCGGCCCCGGGCTGCCGCCCTCTGAGACCCTCCTCAGCCCCAGAACCGGGCCCGGCTCCCTGGGAGTAGCGGGGAACAAGGCGCGGGTCTGAGCAGCCACGAACGCGGACTGAGGGGATCATCTCTCGGCCGCACCAGGACCCCACCGAGCCCGGGACCACGGGGGAGGTGTCGGTCCCGTGCAGCTGGAGCAGCCCGGTGTCGGTCACAGAGGCCAGTTCAACACCTGGGCCACCCGCGGCCAGCAGCGCAGAGCGCTGAGCAGCTGCAGGTGCCGCCACTGCGCATCAGCCAGAGCCGCGCCGGGACAAGGCTCCCGAGGCACCGGGGCCGAGGCACGGCATGGATCCGTCACCAGGATTAGACCCTTCACAGGAACCAAACAGTGCCGACCCACAAGATGCCTACGAGAGCGGGCATGGCCCTTACCAGCCACACGAACCGGGTTATGGTCTTGACCAGCCTGCATACAGCCCATATGAGGATGAGATTCCCGATCCCCAAACCCGGATGCTGGCAATCAAGAACGCCAAAGCCTATTTACTGAAGACCAGCACAAAATCTGGCCTGAACTTGTAAGTCTGAAAAAGGATCACAATCAAATAGGGTAGGGAAGTGTGAGTGGAGAGAAAGGTAAAAGGATAAAGGGAGGTACATACAGAATGGGGTAATGTTAGACATGCAGTATTTCATCACTAGTGATACTTGCATGTGTCCAACATCTTTCAGAACCGAAATTCCTAATGGAATTTTATAGAGTTCAAAAAGAAATTGATATGATTGAGCTCATAGATAGATGGGGTATATACTAGAAATGGAGGGTGGGAATGCTCTTAAGTATAATCACACCAGTTTTAAATCTAATTTGCCTTAAGGCTCCATGATCCCCTTCTAACTATTCCAATGATTTCTCCAAAGATCCAGATGATTAGCCTTTAATAATACTCTAAGACTTCTGTATAGCAAGCCAACAATATTTACATTTATATGACAGGTATGATCATTTTGCTAATATACTAACAAAGATCCTGGATGAACAGCCCACAAATACAGTAGACATAATTGAGAATATCAGCAAGGATGTGAAGTGGGCTCAGTTTCGGAAAAAAATGGACACTCTCCGAGACGAACCTCCGATTCTTCCAACATTTGAAGCTGCAGAAAAGTGTAAAGCTTTGTTCATCAAGGAAGGTGGAGAAGAAAATGAAGACTTAGACGAAGAGATGGTGAGTTATGATTGGAGTGAAACAGGTACTAAATATACCAGGGAGGGTAGTGAGAAGGGAAAGAAGAAAGGGAGGAAGTTGGGGTCTTTTCTGTAGTGCTGCCTCTCCTGAGCATACAAATAATTGCAGTCACAGCACCACAAACTCTCTTCACAGCAGAGCTTGTCCCATGTCTAGTTCCAAAGGGAAAAAACCATCTGGTTACTTAGTTAAGATTTTTTCCTGTAGTAAATCTAATATCCTGAGCCTTTATAATTAGGGATGTTCTAGAGGTGATAAACAGAAAGTCAGGTTTATAATATCTCCCATATGCTAGTTCAGCACGGAATATTGCATCCAAGTTTATTTTCTTTACATAAATGGGATGTTTCTTTACCTAAAGTGACCATAATTCTTGATACCAATTCGACAATATTGTGCACAGCTGCTACTGTAAAATAGCAGAATGCAGAATTTTGTGATTCTTCCAGCTCCTGGTGTGGTTCCAGTCTGGCCTTCTCCAACTGAAACAAAATATGCTTTTAATGAAGAACTAATAGAATTGAAAAGCCACTTCTTAAAACAGGATTTTTCATTATTCAGTTGCTTATATGCAGAAGCATTTGTACCCAAGAAAAAATGAGAATTCTTATAATGACAAATATAAGAATATAAATGAGAATTATAATAGCCAAGGGAAATCATTCAACAAGATGTTGATTTTCATATGAAGTTAACCAGGATATATTGAAATGAATTACCATTCCAGAGTACAAATACCAATCACAGAAGAGACAGTCCTTCATCTTTTCCATAGCCTGTTATGTATGTTACATTAACAGTATAGGATGCTGAAAATAGAAAAAAAAAAGGTAGGGTATTTCAGAAAGGAATTCTGAATTTTTCATAATCCTGTCAATCTTGCTTTGGTATAACAAATGACAGGTCCAAAGAAATTCCATATGAAACTAGCACTAATTCTTCCAAATTCCCTACCCTGTCACGTCCAACTTCTGATAACTTTGTCTGTGTTATATGATCACTTACCCCCCATTAAATGAGAGATGGGTGGTAGAGCAACTGGAAATACTTAATTATTGGCCTGGTTCTGCTTTCACTGAAGCCAGATGGATTCTTACAATGGACTTTGATCCATTGAGAATGTTTGATCCAAGAGAAATGTTGACAGTCTGGTGCCTAAATATATAAAATCTGTATTGTCTTCAACACAAGGCAATACAGTGTCACTATTTGCAGGCATCAAGGCCTCTTAGCTGGCATGCCCTAGCACTGAATCCCTTGAAAATCTTATGTAAGAATACTGACTTTCCTTATTTTGTAGTAATTAGGAGTTTGAATTTTGAAATCCAGAAATTAGGAGTTTGAATCTTGTGTTCTAAGAGCTGCCGTTCATCTGTGTTCTCTTCTTTACCACTAAAAGACATTTTAATTTTTGATAAGTGATAGTTTAAAAAAATTTAATTTTACTAAATGATAGTAAAAAAAGTAGTGAATGAATGTCTGCAAAGCACTCTGAGATAATGAGTGGCACTACAGGAAGGTGAAGTATAATGTCCGGTAGATAACATGTTCAATTTTTAAAATAGGTAATTATCCTATTCTTTAACTCTAACTCTGAATCTTCTTTCCTAGGGACAGCCCTCTCTACCAAATGTGATGGAAACAGCCTTTTATTTTGAACAGGCTGGGATTGGCCTGAACAAAGATGAATCCTATTACATCTTCCTTGCCCTTAAAAACCTAATTAATGTTCAGCCAATCCAGACCTGTCGTTTCTGGGGCAAAATTTTGGGCCTGGAAATGAACTATATTATAGCTGAAGTACAGTTAAAGGAAGGGGAAGAGGAGGAGGCAGGAGAGGAAGGAGAGGAAACTGCTGCAGAAGGAGAGAAAGAGGCGGGTGAGGCTGAAGAAGATGAGCAGAAACAAAAAGAACCTGAACCACCAAAGTCCACCTACAAACCCCCACCTGAGGTCCCAAAAGAAGCAAATGGGACTGGGACTAACAAATATGTCTACTTTGTGTGTAACGAGCCAGGCAAACCCTGGGTGAAGCTGCCTCCAGTGACACCAGCCCAGATTGTCTGTGCCAGGCAAATCAAGAAGTTCTTCACTGGTCAGCTGGATGCTCCTGTGGTGAGCTTTCCTCCTTTTCCTGGGAATGAGGCCAATTATCTGCGCGCACAGATAGCTCGAATCTCAGCAGGAACCCATGTCTCTCCCACTGGATTCTACCAGTTCCCAGAGGATGAAGAAGAAGAAGAAGGAGCAGATACATATGAAGAAAACCCCGAGTTTGAGCCTCCTCCTGTGGCTGAAATGGTGGAGTCCCTCGCCACGTGGGCACACCATGTCAAGGGCATTCTAAAGCAGGTGTGTGCCAGTAGAGCTCACAGGGACCTTGGATAGCACTCACACTGTGGTGCTTATAGGGTTACAGAATGTGAGTGATACTCCCCACCTGCACGTGCAAACTATTCACCAGAAATGGTATTGGATTGAAAGATTTTTATATAGAAAATACATTTTATATAGTATATAATACCAAAATATCTTACACATAAAACATGTATTTTTATGTGTTATATAATATGTAAATATCTTGCATGTATTTACATATACCATCTATTTTTATGTATCTATATATAGATATATATATTTAGGAACCCTCTAACCCCCCCTTTTTCCAGTGATATGTTCTTGAGATTGAAACCTGTTTTTAAATAAAAGTATGGAGCTCGGCCCTGATAGATAACAATCATTTCTTGCAATCTTCTCTATTAGGTTTTCTGCTTTGAGATCCTTATTTGGCAAAAGTGTTTAAAATTCTCTTTTCTTGAGTAGGATGCTAAAAAGCAGATAGCTTACGATTGTATGTTAAATAGAACTTACTTGGTGTTTTCTTCTGGTTGATTTTTTTGTTTTATACTTTCTGCTGTGAAACATTCAAATGAAAAAACATAAAAACATGTTCTATCAGACTAGTGCTAGAAAGAGGTATTACTAACTTGGTTTTCATTGCTGGATGATTTGATGGCCAGTCTACCAATTCAAGAATGCTAGTGTAAAATAACAGCAAATGATAGGAAATAAGGTTTAAACCTCCTACCAGCAAAACAATAGTTGTAAAAAATAAAATCTATGTGCATTAGAATCTTAAGAACATTCTGTTAGGCTCCTCTGACTGGTAGCCAAATAATAAGGCAGATTTTAAAAAGAAGGGATAAGTCCATAGTTTGCAGTAACTGGTAATCTAGCCAGGATATAAACCAAACTGGCCAGGAATTGAAGAATACAAAATGACAAAAAGCTGATGACAGAGGTATAAGGTTATTCTCAAACCGTTATCAGGAATTAATGAGGGGAGGAATGAAGGGAACGTTCTGCCAGGAGGATACAATATTCTGTCAACAATATACCAGTTATGAAATATGTAGTTTTCTTCTTCCCATCCCTTAACTGTGTCTGAGCCAATTGTTTTAACTACTTTTAACTTGAATCTTTTAATGATTGTTACATGTATTTATTACTTTTCCACATCAATTATAGGGTCGCTGTGTTTGGATTAATCCTTCTGAAAAATCAGAGGATAATGAAGAAGATGATGAAGAGGAGGAAGCAGATGACGAAGAAGAGCCACAGGAAGAAAGAGGACCACCCCTTCTTACTCTAATCTCTGAAGATGAAGGTATTCTTCATGGAATATGAAGTTTTTGCTAGAGAGTCACTGGGAATGTTGTAATTTAGCAGTAAATATTTGAAGTTATAGAACTCTGACACTTCTTGGAGCAATATACTTTGCCTCTGTAAGGTAAACACATTCTTTTACAAAATCAGTCAAAAGCAAAATGGTTAATAGTATTGATGTTAAAACTGAAATAATAGGTTTAGTAGGTAAGCATCTTGTTGAGATTAAAAGCAAAAAATAGCTTAGACTTGTCACATTATTGCAAGTTCAGAACAGCTTACTACATAAAATGCATTCAGCTATTTTTATCTCCTTTTAGGAAAAAAGAAAGGTGTGTGTTTATGTGTAAGTAAATAGAATAATTAATATGTGCACACATGCACTGATACACATTATTTGTATAAGAATTTAGATCTTTTAGCATATCACTGCAGCAAATCGTGGGAATAAGGGAACATGAATATTAGATTACATCAATATTTGATTATTTTTCTACTCTCCATTCTTTAATCAAGGTGAAATATAGCTATACAGTTTATCCATAAGTGATAAAAAGTCCTTGACAAAAGAACCAGGGGTGAGTGCTACTGAATTTTTTCTGTGCGTGGGGGGTCTGTCAGCATTCTTGTGCTACCTACCCATACATACAAACCACCTGTTTGAAAACAGTGCCTACACTTACTGTTTCTGACTTCTGGCTCTTTCTGTTGTGCAACATAACATAAACCTTGCTTGAATTCTGTGCAAGTCTTGTAGCTCAGTCTTAAATATTTTGTAGAGGCATGTCAGGTCCATTTATTCATAGACAGTGTGTGTTTGGCTGTCTCCAGGCATGAAAGACATCCCTGCTTGGACAGCTCAGACTTCTACAAACCTGATCCCGGAATATTCTGTTGCAATCCTGCAGTCTAACCGATGGCCTGGAGCTTATGCCTTTGCATCTGGCAGGTGAGAGCCCACCTGACATGGTTACAACACTGACTGTTTGTGCAGCACACAGGTGTCTCTCTAATGCAGGCAGAGTTACTTTATTATTAATTCATTGACTGAATTCCAGCTATTCCAGAGGCTGATGGAGCAGGCCACTTAAATGTGCACAGCAATAGTAAATACGTATTTAAGACTGAAAAGAAATAATCATTGGAAGGGCTGGCATGAAGTTAATGGATGTAAATGCCAAGTTAGTATTTGAGCACAGTCCTTGATTTGAAGCACATATTCTTGTGTTTGTTGGACTTTACAAAACCAGCTACATTCTGGGGTTCTAATGTTCATTTGTTTCCACTACACGTGGTTATTACCTGTATTTCCACTACACTGTACTGCAGTGCAGTGACACTTCAGCATTTTAAATAGAAGATGTATTAATAACATTAGAGCAGTTAAAAAGAGGTGCCCTGTTTAAAATTCTTCTGCTATAGGATATCTGCAGTACAGTGACTTCTTGCACAGCAGGGTAAGGATGCCTGACAGTGTCTCTGCTAGTATTTTGTCAGGGGATGAACGAGTGATCTTTCACTTCTGTTTCTCAGGAAATTTGAGAACATCTACTTTGGCTGGGGTCACAAATACAGCCTAGAAAGCCACAGTCCTGCACTGCCCCCACCAGCAGAAGCAGAATTCCCCATTGGGCCAGGAATCACTGAGACAGTAGACCCCACTGTGGAAGAAGAAATGGCTTTCAAGGCTGCGCAGGAAGAAGCCTTAGCTGAAGCTGAGGAAGGGGAAGATGATGAAGCAGGAGAGGATGATTAAAACACGGAAGAAAACAGTTTTAAAAGTTTGAACATAAAAAGCATTTTCATAATGTAGTCATTTTTTTGCTGACCTCAAAAGAAATGCATTTGGAGTGTGCCTTATTTTTGATTTTATTAGGCTTTTATTTGCAGCTATCTTCCTCTCCTTTCCTACCCCTTAACCTACCTGCATTGGGATGAAGGCTTTTTTTCTGTTTGTTTGACTAAGTAAACATAGTGTGCTTCCTACAATGATACTGCTTTGTGCTACCACCCACAAGATGTTCACACTGTTTTTCTAGTCCTTCAATACGTAACATACATTTTACTTCAATAAAATTTTTTTTTAATCCCATGACAGTGTCGCTCCTATGTGTAAAAGCTATTCAGATTCACTACTATTCAGATTCAAGAGGGAGCTTATTGAGGTACGGGCTGAGTCCACGGCAGTCCTAGCGCTCATCATGAGCACTCGGGGGCCGCACCTCTGCTCAGCTCTGGGCCCCTCACTACCAGAAGGACATTGAGGGGCTGGAGCGTGTCCAGGGAAGGGCAGTGGAGCTGGGGAAGGGTGTGGAGCACAAGTCCTGTGAGGAGTGGCTGAGGGAGCTGGGGGTGTTTAGCCTGGAGAAAAGGAGGCTCGGGGTAAACCTTAGCGCTCCCTATGACTGCCTGACCGGAGGGTATAGCCAGAGGGGGGTAGACCTCTTCTCCCCAGTTACAAGCGACATGACAAGAAGAAACAGCTTCAGGTTGCACCAGGGGAGGTTCACATGGCGTAGTAGTAAAAAATCCTTAATGGAGAGGGTTCTCAGCCTTGGAACGGCCGCCGGGGGAAGGGTGCAGTCACCACCCCTGAGGGAGTTTAAAAGACCTGCAGATGAGGCTGTGGGGACAGCGTTTGATTCCCTGAGCGGTGCCATCTGGGGGGGGAACGTGTCGCGGGAGAGCTCAGGGGCTGCTCAGCCGTCTGCTCCTGACCGTGCTTCCGTCGGCCGCTCCCCCAAACCTCCCCTCCAGCGTGTGCGACTGGTGCGCTCCACGCACGGCGTGCGTCCCTCGCGGGCCAATAGGGAGCGGCTGCGGGCGCAGTTCAAACTGCGGCGGCGGTTGGGGCGGGAGCTCCGCGCTCCCGGCTCCGTGCCCGTCCCCTGTCCCGGTTCCGCTGCTCGTGTGTCGGGCGGGCATGGCGGACGAGGGCGCCGTCCCGGGNACGAGGGCGCTGTCACGGTGTGCGTGCGTGTGCGGCCGCTCATCGCCAGGTGAGCCGCCGCGCTGGCGGCTGGGGAGGTTCCCGCCGCAGCCTCGGGTGCCGCCGTGCCCCGGGGAGGCGGCCCGGAGCGTGGGGGCTGGCTAGAGCCGGGGAAAGGGGGTCGCGGTAAGCGGCCGGCGTTTTGGGAGCAGAGTCCTCGCCCGATAAAGGTAACACAGTGTCTCTTCTTTTAGAGAAAATGCCTCAGGAGACAAAGTGTCCCTGCACTGGAGAAGTGAGAATAATACCGTTTCCGACGTGAATGGTACCAAAATATTTAGTTACGGTAAGGATGTGAAAGCAATTGCTTTACTTAGATGCTTCCGCGGAACGTGGCTGCTGTGCTCTTGAACGTGGCGACTGTGGTGAATGCCCCGAGGTGCTTGAAATGTCCCCGAGCCTTCCCAGCTTCGTAATTCCGGAGGAGTGTCATAGGGGCACACGGGATTCCTTACGGAGGCAGCCCTGGGATGTGCTTTCGGGGTCAGCTTCCTGATGGACATTGCTTTCTCTGTTCTGGTTCGTGCCGTTGTGGCTTTGGAACACACGGTTTTCATCTGAAATCCGGTTACAAATGGAATAAACAAGTCCAGAGCCTTTAGGGAGAAGGGTGTGGGAGAACACAGTCCCAAAAGCGAGTAGTGTGAATGTTAGATCTCATAACTAATTGTCTCTCTTTGAGTCTTTTCCTACTGATCGCCTCTACTTGTTAATATTAACGCAGTCACTACAAATATTTTTCCCAAAATACAGCTTCAGTAAAAGCATGCAACAGGCTCGGAGTTTTGCAATTAACCTGTCTTGTCAGGCTTACCATCCTTGTAGATAAATTAGCCAAAACCTTTTAGGATTGAATGGGATGATCACTTAACTGTGTTCATCATTCTTAGTTTTTCTTTTTTACTTGTCTGTCATCCGTGCATTGTGTCTTTCTTGACTTTTGTGCTTAGTATTTATTTTAAAACAAAATTTTAAAAGCTTGTGTTAGTGGTGTTACAATGATACTTATATTTGAATTAACCTACAAACGATTATGCAAATTTAGTGGATTTGAAGTCAGCAATACTGAATGACAGCTTCTTTTGACTTGCAATAGAGTGGATTCAGATGCTTTATTTTTTTGTTTTTGTTTTAAGATCGTGTCTTTCACTCAAGTGACAACACCCAGCAGCTGTATGATGGTGTAGCTGTTCCAATTATACAGTCAGCTGTGAAAGGCTATAATGGTGAGTTTTAAAACTGCCTTTAAATCCTTTTTGTAATGTATTTCAGAAATAGTTGGTAAAACTTCACCACCTTTCTAGGCACAATTTTTGCTTACGGACAGACTGCTTCGGGGAAGACTTACACAATGATGGGAAATGAAGATTCCGTGGGCATTATCCCTAAAGCAATTCAACATGTGTTCAAAGTTATTTGTGAGGTGAGCAATTCTTTTAAGTTGAAGTGACTGAAAGGACTGGTAATATTTGTGATGGTTACATGAAAGTTAATTTTAGTATCAAGAGGCTTATGAAGGAAATGAACTTTTATTGGACTATGTGTTGTGGTTACTTTGCTAGCCTGGCAAAGATGAGCATTTCAAACAAAAAGCTAATGGGACTCTATTAGTTGAAATCAAATCAGAGCAAAACTGAGGAGGGTTCTTAACCTTCCAAAGCTTTGTGTTTAGCCTGCTATTTCAAAAGTCTTAAAAAGTAACCATGTTTTCCCCAGGCAGGGGAAGAAGCAGCAGCAGCAAAGTAAATCCAAGCAAGCAAAGAGAGAAGGCAAGGTATAGAGAGAGGAAAGAGCCTAAGTAGGAGGAAATTTGGTTATGGAAATGGCATTTAGGTAGGAGAACTATTGTCATGCTCCTATTTAGCAGTTATCTTCATTTTATAACATCTTAGAAGTGGTATACCATTCATGCAGCTGTAAAGAGGTGGGATAGAAGAAAAACTTATTCTGTATTAGTAGATGCTAATGTACAGAAAGGATGAAGGGAAGGAAATCTGTGGAACAACATCCAAAGCTTTATCTCCAATTTAAGAATACTTGTATTAAAAGATCTCCATCAGTTAGTCTGGTTTTTGTTTGCCTTTATTTTTTTCCATTCAACATTAGATTCCAGAGAGAGAATTCTTGCTGAGGGTTTCTTACATGGAAATCTACAATGAAACAATTACGGATTTGCTTTGCGATAACAGGAAAAAGAAGCCTCTGGGAATTCGTGAGGATGTTAATGTAAGTGGCTGTTATGTATAAGTATTGTATCTGCTTGGAGTAAAAGAAGTTGGAGGAAAAAAAGCCCTTCAGAAGCATCCAGTGGAAAACTCTTTGGGACAAACTGGGTAATTGTATCTTCAGCATCAGCAGAAGGACACTTGATATAGTAGAATAACAACAGTGACTTTGGCCTTGCTATTACTAGTTCATCTTTATAAATCTTTATGAAAGATTTATAACTGCAAGGTTTCCAGGATGGTATATTCTATTTAACTTTGACAGTAAAGACTCAAGAATTGGTTAGCTAATGACACTTCTACCAACATGATGTTACAAGTTTCTGACAGATATACAGAGTTACTTTGTCGTTGCAGAAGCAGTCAGACACAAAGCAAAGCTCACAAACAGTCTTAGTTGGCAACTCTTTATTTTTACCAATGGCTGATCTTTTTTACACTTTCTAATTGTTTATGCTTCTTCTATCCTAACTATTGGCCACAATAAATCAACATAACACCATTGGTGAAAAGTAACAGTGACTTCAGTTAACTTTCTAAAAATACTTCGACCAGCTACAAACTTCTCTCCTTATCATTCCTCAATTCCTCTCTTCTCCTGGTCTCCTTGGTGACAGCCTTGGAGAGAGCTCCTTATCAGCTTCTTCTTGCTTCTCACTCCTTTAGCTAACAGACTTGCTGCTAGCTTCTTCCACATTACTTTAATAGCATCTTCATGCCACCTACCAAGTAGATACACTTTTCTTCTACTGTGATTATAGAATAACCATGAGACTAGAGCTATTCAGTAAGCTGATCACTATAGAAAAAGAAATGTCTTAACACCATATTCAGTTTCTTTATATTAAGTTTGGTAGGAAATAATAAAAATTCTTTGGCTTTTGGGTGTTTTTTCCTTTGGTTGCCTTAAATGGCCATGGTTTTGGAACATAGGAAGAAGGGAAGTTTACCAGTTGTATGACTATGTCCTTGTAAGAGTTACTGAGAAATATACTCCTAAATTCCCTCAGAAAATGTCAAGAAGGATATTTCACTCAGCACTTCTGTTTTTAGGAAACTTGCTAAATCTGTTTTTTGATTCT
This sequence comes from Dicaeum eximium, assembly GCA_013396995.1. Classification (NCBI taxonomy): domain Eukaryota; kingdom Metazoa; phylum Chordata; class Aves; order Passeriformes; family Dicaeidae; genus Dicaeum; species Dicaeum eximium. The sequence goes on from VWZP01000623.1 coordinate 193,958, forward strand.
TGTGCCCTTAGGCCACAATTTTGGTCAAAGTCTAAACTTTACCCATCCCTTGTGTTTGGAGTAAAAAGACATTCAGCTGTTGAATAAATACCACAATAATTGCTGGTAATGTTAACTTTATGTATTGAAGTGTGTTTTGGAGTTCAGTAAAATTTATTACTGTGTTTATTCTATAGAGGAATACATATGTAGAAGATCTGATTGAGGAAGTGGTCGTTTCCCCAGAACAAGTTATGGAATGGATCAGAAAAGGAGAAAGTAAGTATTCAGACAATGTCAGCTGATAGCTTAAAAAAAGTGTTGGTTAATCAGATATATTTAGAACCATGGGGTATCCCTTTGGGTTTATGTTCCTAAGTCAAAGTTTTTCAGAAAGTTTTAAAATAGTGTTTTTTGTCTGTTTATCTCTAGTTTATCAGCTTATAAGCAGAAGTATTCTAATGTTTTTTGACAGGAAATCGCCATTATGGAGAAACAAAAATGAATGAACACAGCAGCCGTTCTCACACTATCTTCAGAATGGTAAAAACTGTTTCACTACTGGGAGTGGTTTTATTGTTTTCAAAGTAACAAAAACTTCATTGCACTTCATTGCATTTCCAGATCATTGAAAGCAGAGAACGAAGTGACCTGGCAAATGCAAACTGTGATGGAGCAGTCATGGTTTCCCATTTGGTAAATGTCTATTTAATGCCTTCTTGGAGTACATGTTAACTAGAGAATTTACTGCTACTGCTTGTTTGAGAGACTAATGGTACTTCATAATGACTTAGAAGAATTCTTTGTTGTTAACTCTGACAGATGTTTTTTAAGTATAGAGGGAGACTCCTGTGGCATTATCTAGAGGAGATGTTCCCACCAGAGGGAATTCTACATGAGAATTATTCATGCTGGACTGGGGAGTGTTATGACCTTCTAGGAGCATAAGGGACTATGTCAGAGTGCTCTTGCATTTTGTTAAATATGTTTTCCCAGCAGTTGTTTCTGACCACTGACAAGACCAGTGAAATAACTTGCAAAATGGGTAACCTCTGAAGACTTCCCTTATCCTCAAATTTAGTTGTTTTTAAAAGAATGTATGGCCTACATCTGCAATGGCCAAAAGATTCTTTTTTTTCCGAAGTAACCCCACTTAGCAACTCTTTGGTGGATTACTGGTATATGAAATACCATAAACTGGGGAGAATACCACTGGATATCTCTAGGGAAATGTTAAGGTTTCAGAAGCCTTGTCTAGAGCTTTTTCTTGATTCTCAAAAAATAATCTGAAACAACTGCAGGGATGGAACCAATGTGAAACTATGCTAAAATCTGATGAGCACTCTTACTCAGAATTGGAAATAGCATTAAGTAAGTCACATCCATTGTGGAAAGAGCTTTCTGTTCTGGCTTCACATGAGAAAGCTCTGGGGTCTGAATGTAAACACTGCTCATGCAGTATCTCAACAAACTAATACCTACTTTTTGTGCTTACTATAACTTATGGTATCCACTCTTCCTACGCAATCCCGCTCTGCCCCATCTCAGTTCCAACTGACTTTAGAGTAACCATGAGGAACAGGGGTGAGGGGAGAGGGATTTTGGCACTCTTGGTCTCTTGCTGCTTGGTGGAGTTAGTACAGGATTTTACTCCTCTGAAGCAAAAATCAAGTAAAGTGAGGGCTACTTGCTCAGGCAAATCATTATGGGATGCCATAATGTTCTAGTTGGCTTTGAACCAGTTTCAGAGTGAGGCTTTTCCTCTAGTGGTTCATTTCTTTTCCTTATCTCCACAATGATATGCAAGGAGAGACATGTCCTACAGTTTAGGACAGGACACTAGGTAATCTCACCTAGGCTCCTTCCCATGAAAGATTCCTACAGCTGGAATTAGTAGTTAACACTTCTGTATTGAGAAACTGTGTTTATGTTTTTGTGACTGAGGGTAGAGGTTGTTGCACTGTGAGTTTGAAACACTATTTGGGGTAGAATAATAAGAGTTCATACAAACTTAATCCATAACCTTATGTACCTTTGAAAGTACTGATTGTGTGTAGTAGCTATGCATTAATTCCAATAATGACAGAACCTTTGCTCTTTTTTTGAAGCTTAACTTTAGTTTATGAAATTCTTAGCAGAGATTTAGAATTACGAGGACTTAAGGTAAATTGCCTCAGAACTAATCTGTGAAATATTTAATGCATTTGCAGAATTTGGTAGATCTGGCAGGCAGTGAAAGAGCTAGTCAAACAGGATCTGAAGGTGAGTGTTAACTGAGGCTCCACTGACAACAACTTCTGTTAATTAACCCTTATGAGAAACTATGATAGAAAGGAAATTATTTGATCCATGTGCTATTGTGTTATTTACTGTTTATAAATAAGGCCTTTTCCCCTTGGTAGGACAGGATCTACTCAGGAAAATACTGTAAATGCTGTGAAGTGCAAACAAATAAGTAGTAATATGCCTTTGCTAGAATTGCAGGCCCGGAAAAAGTCCTGCACTGAACTAATAGAATGGAAATGACTCAGTGAAGATGTACCCATACTAACAAAATCACCTGTAATAACAAAATCAAAAGAAGCTTTTTATGGACTTGTGTGTAAAGATGAAGAGTGAATGGTTCACTCTTTAGTTCATAAGAAGCTTGTCTGTTAACAGTGACAGCATGAAGCTGCACAAAAGTACCTTGATCAGAAAAAAGTGATCTGAGAGGGACACAAAAAATAGTCTCTCTTACAAAGAGTTACAAACCTGCAACTTGTATCTAAGATTGGTTTGTTATGGGTGTAAATGTGGGCATTTGCAAAATTTGAACAGGAAGCAAAATTGTAGTTCTTATGGCCCCAGATGCTTACTATGTAAAGGTTCTAAATGTTTATTTTTGATTACTGTTTTATTTCAATGCATTTTGGCTATCATAAAGGATGGGGTACTGCCTGGTTGATGGATCAATAGTTCATTGTGGCACTTAGGGTTTAACTCGTGGACAATCAATCCCTCTGAGCATAACATAGCACAAAAGCTTGACATATTTAAAATGTATGTTAATATTGTTTTAAATTTTAAAAAATAATAAAATGTGTGGTGCCTAGGTGTTCGACTGAAAGAAGGCTGCAATATAAATCGGAGCTTGTTCATTCTGGGTCAAGTTATCAAAAAACTCTGTGATGACCCTTCTGGGTAAGCAACTGTTTGTATACCTGTTATAAGATAAGTCACTGCTAAACTAAGTTAAAATCCTTTATAATCTTATGTAAATGACTGTTTCAAATAACCTATTAACTCTAGAAAATGTATTTACCATGTATATGCAGCAATCTGAAATGTTTTGTTGTTGTTGCCTCTTTTTTATTAGCTTCATAAACTACAGAGACAGCAAGCTGACTCGAATTTTGCAGAACTCCCTTGGAGGAAATGCTAAAACAGTTATTATTTGTACAATTACTCCTGTTTCTTTTGATGAGACACTCAGCACTCTTCAGGTAAAGCCTCTCACCTCTTCTCCAGCACTAGTCATTGTAGACAGGTTTGAGGGGTGGAAAATGTCATCTGCTGGATCTTTGTGACTTGGATCTTCTGAAGGGCTTCTGTAAACTCAGAACTTGAAATATTTTTTTGTACACAGTATCTTTTCCTAGTCATCTTGTGCTAGGTTGTCTACCTAGAGCTTTTTGGAAGCTGGAACAAAGCTTCTTCTCTCACTTTGCAGGCAGGAGATAACCACTCTTATCTCATTTGCCTTTTCCAAACATAGTTAGAGAAGTCTTTGCTAGCACAAGATGTTAGGTACTACAGGAATTGAACTGTTAATAAACAGTATCTATTCTTTAGGTAGTATTGTATCCCTTTTGGATGATCTTTTGAGCTTTTTGTTAAGTAAAAAATAACCTGGGATCCTCTTACTTAATACCTAAAATGTGAAGCATAACATTTAATATCAAGCAAGGAAAATGTCACCTTTTAAAAGCTTACAATACATTATAAATAAGCTAATTCAAATATTTATGTCCTATTATATGCTGCTCTTTATCTAATAAACCCTCCCTTTAATTCTGTGGGGAAATATGGGACAAAATAAGTCTTTTTAGATATTTGTTCTTCAACTGTTGCCCATGAAAGACTGTTCTTCCAGTTTGCCAATACAGCCAAAGGAATGAAGAATACACCAAAAGTCAATGAAGTGCTTGATGATGATGCCCTCCTGAAGAGATACCGCAAAGAAATTCTGGATTTGAAAAGGCAGCTGGAGGAAGTATGTACTTAAACTTAGGTTTATTAAACTCAAATAAATCAATCCTTAGTACTGATAGATATTTAGAGACCAGCTGTTTTAAACCAAAAGCAGTTAAAGTTGGAGGGGTAGGTGAACTCTTTAAAGTGATATCTGCCATTTTTATTGGGAGAATAAAAATTGAATTGGTGATGAATAGTCTGGAACAACTAATGATAGTCAACATCTGTGTGCAAGCTAAGGCTGAATGAGATCAACTGACAGAATTGTTAATTGGTTACACCTAATCAGTAGGTTAATGTAATTAAGAAATAGAAATTTGTGATGCCTTATAGCACACTTTACCTGGTCAAAAGAAAGAATTCATATAATGAATTAATCTAACGAGTGATTGTCTGTTAAAGATCCCAGCTGCGTATTATTTCCTCCCTTGCTGATGTATAACTTCAGTTTGAGTTAAAGGAAATTGCAACTGCATGAATATCACTGGCAAAACCTGTCATGTATAGGTGGAAGTTGCATTTAGAAAATGAACATAGTAACATCTCACCAACCAATATAGTCTCTGATGTTTTTCCTTCTCTAAAAATATATGGAGCTGTGGAACAATTTTACAAGTTGAAGACCACAGATGATAAAACAAAGCACAAGAAAATAACAATGCTGAACATACTATTCTAGTGCATTAAATCAAAGAATGGATGTTTTTTGCCAATTTTAAGTATTCTTAGAGAAAATTTTCAGAAAAATTATTTCTTCTTTTTAATGATAATGGATTTCCAACATGAAGTTGGGAAATTTATCTTCTGTGATAGCAGGTAGTAAGTTATATTTGGAAGAATGCACTTTTTATACTTAGAAAAATCAGAGGCTCTATTGTTTCTGGGAGTTTTGACCACTTTAAAATTCTAAGTCTACAGTCAAATTGTAGACTAAACTGTCAGTTTCAGTTTTAAGGATTAAAGATTTTTCTTCCAGACTTAAAGGAGTACATGTGTGTAGTTGTTTTTAAGTATCAGTAATTGTCTATCTTCTGTAAGAGTGGTTTCTGCTCTTATGATGTCAGTTTGATTAATCTTCTCTTTATGGAAGGTGTCTTCAAAAACTCAGATTCATGCAATGGAAAAGGACCAATTGGCCCAGCTGTTGGAAGAAAAAAATTCCCTTCAAAAAGTACAGGAGGACAGAATACGAAACTTAACTGAGATGCTGGTGACTTCTGCTTCCTTTGCCTCAAAACAGAATTTTAAAGTAAGCACCTGTTCCAGATCTTACCTGATAACTCTGAAATACTTTGCAAAAGGTAACATTAAATCCACAGGTTTATATTGATAATGAAGAATAAGTATGATGGGCAGTTTTCCCTTTTTTTTTTATCATCATTTTAAAGGGCTAGCTTTTAAATTAACTTCTGTCAATTCGGTGTTGCCTTGTGGTGAACAGACATCAGGGACTTTTTTTTGTTTCCAACTAATTTTGAGGAAACTGCAAAATACTGTCTAGTTAACTGCTGATATGGGTGCTGGTACAGAACTAGTCTGAGGCAGCATTTACTGTCTGCCTAGTGGTTTGGTTTTATCGCTTCTTCTGTAAATACTTTTTTAAAGGCCAAGAGAAGAAGAAGAGTTACTTGGGCTCCTGGTAAAATAAACCAAGCAAACGTGAGCTTTTTTGAAGACTTGGAAAATGCAATGCCAACTGAAACAAAAAAAATGAAGTTGTCTCTGCCAGCAGTGCCAGATGTGGAGGATTGTAAGTAACTAGATGGTCTTGGAGGTCCTTTCCAACCCAGACCATTCTATGGTCTATTCCATTTTCTGTCAAATTCGCGATAAGTAACTTCGCAAGCATTGCATTACCTTACCCAAAGGGAATAAGTTGATCCTTTGATAGTACAAATTAAAAAACAAGATGACTCCAAGTGTTCTTGTACACACTTTTCAATGAAAAGTTCTTCTACTATCCCAACTTCCCTGGATATTGAGCTTTTAATTTCTTAAAACCAAAGGGGAGAGCTGCAAGGTAAATGGCAGGGTCTATAAACACTTGCCATGCAGCCTACCCACACTCCCTAGTTTTTTGGGAAAGTGTTCTTTAACACAGACTATCCATTTCAACCCATGTTCTCTCCCCAAAAATGGAGAGGTGTGTGTGTAAAATCCCCAAATCCTCATGAAAAATAGGAAGCCACTACTCAAAGATCAGATTGAAACAGAGAAATTAAAGGATTCATATGAGGAGTAAACTGAAAATTGAAAAATAAATTTTCTAAGAAAATTGAACTGAAGACAAGAGGACAATTTAGCAGTATTGTTGCTGAATTACATCTTACATCCTTAGTACCTCTCCTGTCAAATGTATTTGCTTGTAAGTGGATTTTCTGGGCTTTTATTTTCTGTATAGGGGTAGGGTGCTTTTTTTCCTTAAATCTTGCAGGTTACTGTTGAGTGGTTCTTTCCTTGACACTCAAACTTTTCCTAGTCTGTACTTCAGTATATATTCTGGATTTGGTTTAGACTTCATTAACTTGTGATAAGATGGTCAGTGTAAGTATAGGGACTGGACTTCAGTGGTGTTCCCTTTCATAACAAAATCATAAGAGTAAGAAATATTACTCAGTGTGCTGTGTTTTTGCTATTGAATGATTGTATCCAATGTGGTATAATTATTTTATGAGAAAATTCTTGATGCTCACTTTAAAATCTACTTTTTCTGTTGTTAATACACCTTTCTTTTCAGCTGCCTTAGAGAATTCTGAGTATGACAGCCATTGCCTGATGGTTCCTGATCAAACTTCACAAGCAGAATGGATTGCTGGTCCTGACATGAATTGGGTAACATCATAATTTGTTTTGACTTTCTGGTACTGTGCCTATGCATAACATGCTTCTCAGTAAGGTCAGCCTTGCTCTTCTATAGAACACCGGTATTCTGTGTCTGCAGAATTACTGAAACTGCTTAGGAAGTCTCTTGGACATCTCTGGGAAGCTGTGGTATGGTTAGTGCTTCTATAGGTTTGTGGCAAATGATCCAGTCAACTTTAGTCTTTAAACAGGACTAGCTGTGAAAAGACAAGCTACAAGGAATATAATACTCCACTTGCTCAATCTTGTAGATCTGCTAACTGAGAGTGTTTCTTTTTCTAGACCCAGAAAGACTTTGAAGAATCTGTGCAACTCTGTGAAGCATTAGCACTAGAAAAAGTAGGTCTGTTTGGAATTTTCTAGAAATAAGGCTGATGTTGCAGCAACAGCTTCTGAAGTTTCTTGTGCCCCTTATTCAGGATATCGCTGTAAATGAGGTCAATGTCCTGCAAGCTAACTTCGATAACCTAGTGCTGGAAAATGAGCAGCTGAAATCAGAAATAAATGAAATGAAAGAGAGACTGAAGGAAAAAACAGAAATAGATGAATTTGAAGCACTGGAAAAACAAACACAAAAAGATCATGAGGTAAGGTGCATTGAAATAGATAAGAATTCTCTATGCTCAGATGCTTTCTGGAGTTGATTCAGTGTACATAGCCTTGAATGTTGATTCACAAACAGATGGTGTTATAAGCTGCATTCAACAACAGAATTAATGAACCCAGGATGAACTGGATTTACTTGTAGAATTCAGACAAATTTTTTGAGAGTTGCATACTGAAGTCTGGTTAAACATGTATTTATGTGTATGTATGTGTCTCTATGTTATTTTTTTAAATGTGTGATCTGAACTTCTCTCTAGACTTCTGTGTGGCAGTTGTTTTGTTGCTTAAATACATCTTAGAATTGTTTTGAAGTAAAAGTATGGTTGCCAAACCGTATTTCCCATATTTCTTGTGTGAAACATCTTGTCTTACCTTCCAAGATAGCTCATTTTGGTAATCCATGGAGTACATGAGCATTAACTTTTAACATATTATTTAGCTTAGTAATGAAATTATTTTAAAATAATAGTAAGAATAGTAATAGAAAAATCAAAACATTGTATTTTGTGCCAGGAAGTCACAAGAAAAAAGTGAAGTTATCTACAAAATGCTGACTTGAGTTCACTTCACTTCTTTGTGTGGTTACTGGAGATATTCCTTGTTTAGTCTAAAATACTTACTACTTGTATTAGGTTCTACCTGCATAAAGGCTAGACTGTAAAATAAGTTATGACAAAAAAAAACCCCAAAACACAACAAACCCAAAAAACCAATCAAAACCAATACCTTTGCTGGATGTTACCTGTGCACATTAGTCTGTAGTATGTTTTGATCATGACACTAATGTTGAAGTTTGTTACATCCTTTTGTATTTTTATTTCAGGTTATAATTTAACAATTTCACTGATTATTTGCATTGTGTTCCCTACAATGATTTATGGATCTTAAAGAAAATGGTCCATAAAATATTACCATCTAGCTTGTATTTAAGGTTCTTTTTAGAAGACCCTTTGTATGCTAGACTGAATGTGCCATCTTCCTTAGCTAAGGTTTAACAAATCCTAAGTTAGAGTTTTCCCTGCAAAGTTTTTTGGGTGTCTAATAGCAGAGGTAATGTCTAAAGTAGCTTCCATTGCAAGAATTGCTTTGTAAGTGATTTGTTTTCAGATATCTGAAGACAGTCCATAAAATGTAAGCATTTATTGATACCCATATAGTAGATGAATTGTAACAATACTGAAAGGTCACATACTTCACCAAATACATTAGATGAAATAGATCAGGTTGTACAGGTAAACTAATACACAGGAATACCCACAGGAGAGTGCTTGTTTCAAAGCTTTTCACTGATCTTAAATTTTCAGATTGCGTTTTCTTACGTTTGCTTGTGACTATCTACATAAACACTTGTAGATGAGTGCTTTTTGTAAAACTTTTCTAACAAAGATGAAAAGTAAGAAATGGAATAAACTCCTATCTGGTCTTCTACTTGTGACTTCTTTCAGAGAATGCCACTGAATGTGTTCATGGCTTGTTTTACTTCCATTTTGGCACCTTCTCATTCCTGTTAGTGAATAGATTAAATCATAAACATCTGCACTGTGTCATAAAAAGCTGCTTAACATGACTAGAATTTGAAGTGTCATATCTGTACAATTTCTGCATTAATTGCTTTGATCACGTTGCTCTTGCTTGTCAAACTATTGCAGATTAAATTGAACTTGAATCCCTTCTAATTACTGGGAAGCTAAAGCAGAGCTTTGCATCTCACATATCCATTTTGCAAGAATATGTAGCATCTTGCTTTGTAGCTGTTTAAGTACATGTGTGAGTATATACTAATAAAAAGAAAACACAAGGTAGACATGGCTTGTTTTAATGGTGTTGGCAACTAAAACTACTGGTGTGGGTGCTTTCTAACAGCCTCTGCAATTTTGCTTTAATTTGCTCCACAGATTCAACTAATGCATGAAATTACCAACTTAAAGAATCTAGTTTCAAATGCTGAAGTGTACAATGAGGAACTTGAGGTGAGCTTCTGCATGAATTTACTGGTAGCAAGACTTGTATGAAATCTGTTTGGTTTGTTTAGTTTGAAATACAATATCTGCTGAGGACAAGCTAGACATCATTGTGCTTGGGGTTAATCTTAGCAGCTATGAGGAGGATAGGTCTAAAAACCATGAGTGCTTTCTGTGTAGGTCTTGATAAATTCTGACCTGAAAAACCAAACTGAGCACTAGAATCTTCTTTCCCCCCACTTTTTTTTCTCCAACATTTAGGCAGAAATAAATTCCAAACTGGAGCAGCTAAAAGAGAAAGAGAACAAAATAAAATTATTACAGAATCGTGTGGAAGAACTACAGAAAGCAGGAGTGGAAAAAAAGGAGACATCTTTTTCAGTGGTAAACTTGGAGTTTTCTACTGGGTTGAAAGATTACTGTGTTTTTCTGAGTTGGATTAAATTTAGGTATGGCCTTGGTATGATGACCATCTGCTTCCTTACACATCTTGGGAAATTTTTTTTTACAAAGCTTAAAATGCTAATTACTACATATCATACAGCAGTACTCTGGGGAAGTCAAGCTATGAGAAATGCTGCTGTTTATCCCATCTCTCAAACAACCTACTACTCTTCCTCTTAAAGTAAACTTACTGAGTTTTCTAAGCCTGCATTTACATTTTAGCCACATTAAAATGAACCTATTTATTTTATTATGGATCTATAGTTTTTTGCTTCTTTGAATGTTGTCTTTTTCAGGGAGATTGTGATAAACTAATGGAAGAAATTCAGCAGCTGAATAAATCCCTCTTAGACAGTGAAGCCGTAACCTTGGATGCCAAAAAGGAATCTGCTTTTCTCAGAAGTGAAAATTTGGAGTTGAAGGAGAAGATGGCAAGTACTTGTTGAACTGCATATATAGCTGTATCAAATGTTGTTAAGGGCCTGTCTGCTTCCAGACTAGTGAAGAAGGCCATCAGAGTGGTGGAGCACTCATCATTAGCTTTCTCCAAATACTTTAAGTAATACTTCTATTAAACAATTTGTGGAAAATGGGTCTTCAGGAAAGAGATAAAAAGAAAGTAAAGACTTTTTCCATAGGAGTGGGTGGTTAGTTTTATGTTTACCAGGAAAGTGAGAGAGCCAAGAAGCAGTCTTCAAGGCATTATTAGAACATAAGACTTCAGACCTAATTTTACCAGAGAACAAAGGAGAATAAGGGGTATGGACTTAGAAGTGGGATGGAGCTTACTTTGAGCTTTGAAAGAGTAAAGACTAAATAGTAGCAGCAGTTATGGCCCTGACCTCTAAGGCATGTTTTGTTAGAGGGCTCTGATAGGAATGCAGTTGTGAAGTTGTGCCTTATTCTGCCATATTTATCAAGGTCAAAGCTGGTTAGAGGGTCAACAGAAAATGTACCAGAATCATTAATGAAGTGTCAAGTACATAGACTTTTCTTCTGTGTGTGACTTGCATGTTGTATTGTTTTCCTGAAGAATGAACTCTTAAATAACCACAACCAAATGCAAAAGGATGTTCAGTTATACCAAAGCCAAATAGAAGCAGGAAAAGCCAGTTACCGAAAAATGCAAGCTGACTTGCAGAGAGAGCTGCAATCCTTATTTCAAGAAAACACAAGACTTACTTCACTGATGGAGGGTAAAGTTCCAAAAGGTACTGTTCCAGGTGGTGCCTTTTCCCTGCTCCCTCTTCCCTCCCTTTTCCCTGTAGTGGTGGGAGGATAGGCAAGGCTTTGGGTCTTGTCTTCCTCAGTCCATGGAGACTCTGCCAGTATAAAGCAACCAGAGTATCTGGTATTGCTGGCATGGAGTAACTAATTGAGCACTTCCTTGAACATTCTGGAAAATTGCAGCTTACAGAATATTTTGCACAGTCAAGTTAATGAAGGTTGTTGGAGAGAATCTAAAGTTAACTGGATATCAGCTTAACAAGTGCTGACAGAATTCAGACCAGGAGCTTAATCTTTACTGTTGGCAACAGTAAAATGTACTTTTCGGGAATTATAATTATATGACATCCAGAATGCATTATAAATCTTCTGTGTAATGTAAAACATCCTTTTTTTCTCTTGCACTCGCTTATTAGTCTAAACTTAATTTTCTAGATTTGCTTTCTCATGTGGAGCTGGAAAAAAAGGCAGCTGACTTAAAAAGAGAACTAGAAAATGCTTTGAAAGAGAATGTACTTCTACAAAAACAAGTAAATGAGCTATCAGAATTTCAATCTATATCAAATACTGTTGAGATGCAAAAGAAAGAGGTAAAAAAAATTCTAATTGTATTTTTTTTTTTGTTTTGTATTGTACTTCACTGGTAATGTACTAATGGAGGCCTATTGGATATGAAGTTTTAAAGCCAAAGGCTGTTGTGAGTCAACCTGAGATTTTACAGTTCAGTTTGTTAAATTGTTGCTTCTCAGATATTTTTGTACCTAGGATAAGTTTGTTTGGTTTCATATGGTTAGTCACTGACTGCTATAATTAATCATGATTTTCTAGTCTAGTGTTTGCATGTGTATTTGCTGTGGTCACCACTGACAACTGAATGTATAAATATAATAGTGTTTGATCCTAGACACTGTTCTAAAACTGATTTTTTTTTTGTCTAACTGAACAAAGAGAAAATGTCAAGATCTCTTAGTAGAAATTCTGCTTGAGAAATGAGAGATTTACCTTGCAAGTTCTAGAAAACTTGTTAGGAAACTTGTATTTCTTGGCAGGTAAGGGGTTAGCAGACTAAGTATGCTGTAAATGTTTTAAAGGTTTATTTGCAAACACTTTCCAGCTTTCTTTGTTCTGAAAACCACTTGCTACTAAGTATGTGCAGTGAAAATTATTCACGGCAAGTAATCTACAAACTCATTAATGCTTTGCAAGAAGTTCCAAACCCTCCAAGGATCTAGTTCCCCTAATCACCCAAACATAATTAGATATTAACAACTTCATCTATTGATGCTTTAAGTTTTTCAGCTTTTATATTTTTAAGATTCTGTACTGCTTAGTGTGTAACTCCGAACTCTATATAAAACTCTAGTTAGCTTTCTTCACATTTTGGTCAGACTAAACAATCCTTCTGGGCCTGGGAACCAAGGTCACACCATTTGCCTCAGGCCCAGGAAAGTATAAACAGAAGAGAATCGGGGAGAGGGGAGAAGCAAACCAGGGGAATGTGGCTTTTACCTGAAGCTATAATCGGACAATTAACCTCTGATAGCCAAATAAACCAAACTTATATCCATCTGAGAACTTGTGACTGTTGTCCATCTTGGGTGTAGCCTCTGCCAGGCTTTTGCACTGCCCAAGGTGTATCCTTTGAAGGCCTTTAATAAATACCTACTTTAACTCTGTCTAGACTTTATTCTAGGTGCCAGTCCAAGGCATCAGTGTCATGAAGAAAGTATTGATAAAGGTAAAAATTCAGTTTAGGAGTCCAGTCTTAACTCTATAAACATAGGAAATAGGAAGTGTTGGAGAATGTCTAAAGAGTTAGAAGAGAGATTTCAGGACTTGGGAATCTTTCTCTTTTCAAGATTCTTTGCTAGACAGTTCCCTCCCAACAGTGCAAAACCTAATGTATTGTGGTGTATGTTTGCCTGTACTTTATTTCCTGTATCTTCACATGTACTGTTTTTTTATTATGCAGTTCTGACAAATATTGCTATAGAATAATATATATTAATATTGTTTTTCTGTTGGCAGATTCTTGAAAAGGGTGAGGAGTTACACTTAGTAAAATTGGAAAATGAAAAGCTCCTTTCTGAAGTAGCTGATAATGAAATGAGACTTAAACATATGTCTGAAGAAATTGAAAAATCAAAAGACAATCTTACAGATGCACAAATGAAATATGTGAAGTCTGATGAGGAATATGTAGCACTTAAACAGCTCCATGAAGAACTAGAACAAAAATATATGGCTGCATCAGAAACCAATGAACAAATGAAGCTCCAAATAGAATGCCTATCTAAAGAAGCACAGGAGTCTAAAGCAATTTTGGATGAAGTGAAATTAGAGGTCAGTGTCAGCTTGCTCCTTTTTATATATTAGATTTCAGGAATTAATTCATATTGCTAAAAAAATGTTTTTGGAGAAATACTCTTAAAGGTATAAAGGACAATATCACTGACTTCCTCTGGCATAAGTGGGTATTACTTACTCTGTCCCAGGAGTATACTGAAGAATTAGTCAGCTCAGTGATGTCTTTTTGTAGGTAAAGAAATATATCTTGCTCCAGATTCTTCTGTAATTGACCTTTTAATTCTTCCTTTCCCGTTCTAAAGTAATATCTTTATTATGTAAGGTTTTTTCCTATTTATGCTGCTCTCACCTACTCTATATAAAGTCATAGAAACAAAGTTTCCCCACTGGGAACTGGAGACCTTTTAGAACAGAAGTTTGTTCAAACCAGAGAGAATCACCACAGAAGTTGGCCATTAGAATGGAAAAATAAATACAACAAATTTTAAAAGAAAAGGAAGTTCAACATAGATATTTTGGACACAGCTTTGGGTAGTGCTCTGGCTATCATATTCCAGCTACGGCTTTGATAATTCCTAAGCTATGCTACAGTTTCATGTGTATGTTTTTAATGCTATATTTTAGTAAGACTTTTGCTGCTAAGGAGCCATCACAGGAAGATTCCATAAAAAATGCTTACTTACTGTGGACAAGAGGATAAGCAGTGACTTGAAGAGAAATTATGACCTTACTAGCTAGCATCTTTCTTCCTTTCTAAGCTCATAAAAGAATCTGTGAGAACATGTACATATAATGGAGTTCTGCATTACAATCAAAGTGTCAATCCTTTTCCTTTGCAACATAAAGCTCTCTAGCAAAATGAAAGAACTGGAAGAAAAAACAGCAGAGCAAAAACAACTTCTTGAGCTGAGAGAAAATCTCACTCGGACTCAGCAGAAGTTAAATGAAATGGAGCAATTAAAAGAGAAGGAAAGGATTAGTGAAGAGAGACTGGAGGCCAAAGATGTGGAGATCCAGGCAGTCTTGGAGCAGCTTACTGAGTGTCGGGAAGAAATAAAAACTCTAACCCAGGAAAGAGATGACCTGAAGCAAAAAGGGGAATTTCTCCAAGCTGAGACAGAGCAACTCAGAGAGGATATAAAGGACACTGTTTCAATGGTAGGAATTTTGCATTTTTAGAAACAGATCATACATGTTAGGAGAAGGACTTATAAACTATATTAAAATATTTAGGAGACTGTTGGAGTGGGAGTTTGTGTAGTTGTTTTGAATCAAGGAATGCTTACTAATATTACAAAATATTGTATGTATTTACAAATACAAATTATGTCTTTTCTTTGTGCGTTTTCTCTCTTGTATTCTAAAGAACATCTTGGCACATGAAGATCTGAGAAATACACAAAATTCTCTGAAGGAATCCCAGAAAACTGTCAAGAAGTTGGAAAAAAATATTTCTGAAAAAGAATCTCAGATTCTGAGTGTTGAAGAGGCACTAGGGAAAACCATCAAAGAACTCCAAATACAGGTAAAACTACATGCAATAATTAAAACAAGCCCAGTTAATCTGCTTGTAGTCTATTCTGTGTGTCCATAAAAACTTTCTAGGCTCTTGATAGCAAGTGGGCAGGAAAACAGTACTGCCTAATCCAAGTCTTTACCAGCTGCTGCTGTTTCTGTAGAGCTACAGAGTGTAATGTACAGTCTAATAAAACTTTGCTTAACTTTTGTGCCCCATGGTTCTGGATTTCTGGAGTGGTGGCATTGGATGGGCAATGCAGGAGGAGATGAGGGTTACTTAAGTGTAGAAATGAGGCTGATTTATATTTACAATTCAAATGTTATGATTTATAACACTCCCAATTAGAAGTATAACACATGATTATCACAGGCAGCTCAGATCTCAACGTACTGCAGCAGGCTGTTATAAATACTGTAGCTGAGTGAATCAAACAAAACTTTGGCATTTCCTTTTATATTGAATTGATGAAAATGCTGTCTTGGCGTATTTTTTTAATAGATCTCAGAAATGGCAGAAGAAATGCAAGTCATCATGTCAGAGAGAGATCAGCTTGCTGAGGAAAAATCAGAAACTAATAGCTGTAGAGAAAGTGATCAGCTTCAGGTGCAAAAGGAACAAATCATTTTGCTTACACAAGAGAACCGTTCATTGCAGGAGAAGCTGGACAGTTTACTGTTGAAAACAGAGGAGATCAGGGAAGGAACCTTGGTAATTACTTATTGCTTCCTTATTTAAACTTGAACTTGAGTGAAATAATTGGAAAAGACAGTGCCCAAGAAAATGGTTGAGGTACCTGACTGCACATCATTAAACTCCAAGTTGATTGTGGTTTACTTGAGATACAGGCCACCCATATTGTTTATATAAATAAATAAATATGGATATCTAGTAGGAGAATGACTATAAATAGAATATTGACATGATACAGGAGAGTACTGATCTGCACAGGAATGTTCTATAATTAAAGTAGACGAAGCTATAAACATCTCATCTAAAAATAGTGGTTTGGCTCTTTTAAAGCATAGGTAAAACTGACTTTTTTTCCTGGCACTAAAAGGGACATGGCAAGCAACACTTGCTGTAACTGGATGTGCTGATTACACTTGTGTGTGTGTTTTTATAGCAGTGCCTCTGATGGTTATGCATAATCAACCTGTCAAAGGTGTCAGGTAAGGTTTTCCTAAAGCTACTTCCTGAATGTGTTTACTTCAATCTCTTATAAAATAGATACCACAGATTCAAGGACAATCTATGGAGCAAGAGTTATTCCTTCTGAGAGAAGAGCTGAGCCAGGCACAAAGAAAATTGCATGAAATGGAGGAAGCAAAGGCCAGTGAATATCAAGGAGATTCTGAAAAACTGGAGGAAACCGATGTTATTCCAAAACCACATGACTCTCAGGAAGTCAGCGTCCAGACAGAAACAGATGATGATGATCTTAAAATGCAACTGGAAAATCTCCATAAAGAGAGAGACCAGCTAAGAGAAACGCTACAGGAGACAATTAGCAAGGTAATAAAAGTAGTTCTCTTCCCATAGGGGAACAGCTTTGGTCGATTTCTATCTTAGATTTTGGAAGTGTGGTTCAGGTGTTAATGTGCTTTAATTGTGCCCAAAGAACTCAGAGATGCAGGAGGAGTTGAGATGTACTCGAGAATCTCTTGGACAGCATCAGGAGATTATTGTGGAGCTGAAAGGAAGTATTTCAGAGAAGGAAAATCAGCTCTCAAAGGTGGAAGGGGCATTGAAGGAACAAAGTGATGAACTGCAGCAGAAGGTCAGAAGCCGTTTTGTCAATAAAATTACAAGTTCTTTTGGGTTTGGCAGCCTGTGTCTACTGCCAACTTCATTTTGTAGGGCTCAATTAAATGTAATAAGGAAACAATGCACTTTAACCTCCCTCCGTTTTCCCAGTCTTAAATTTTAAACATTCCAGTGACGTAAATCAGCTACGTAATTCTGATGATCCTTGAGTAACTTTAGGAGAGGTTAGCGCATTCTTTATATTATTCCCCTATTATAAAGTTTTTCTCCACTTTTTGTTTTCATGTCTAAAGCCATTGTGGACTGTAGGCTTCCTTTTAGCATACAGTAATGTCTCCTATCTACTATGCATACAGCAATTCAGACATTTTTATGGATTTAGAATGCCTTGCATGTTTTTCCTCATTTACGTTTTCCTACCCCTGGATAGGAGCACTGACATTTGATTGGCTTTTAAGCAGAATTGTTATGCCTTTTTTGACTTACTGTAGCAGGAAACCTTTGGGGATGTCTCCTTAAAACAACCCATTTATAACATCCCCTATGTATAGACATTGCTTCTTGAATGATGATCCAAAAACATTCTTCTATCCGAACCTCATTGCTGGGACAGGAAAATGTAGGAATGTATAATGTAACCAGTTGTTTTTTCTCCAAAGCATCGAATTGTTTTGTGCATGGAACAGGTGATTATAAATACCAATAGTGGTTTGGATTTGTTCTTTCCAGCTCACTGAAGTCACTGAAAACCTGACTCGTGTCTCAGCTGAGTATGGCAACCTCCTGGCAGAAAAGCAACAAACTGAAAGGGCAATGAATGAGCAAGTGTGTCAGCAGCTTGAGACAATCACTTTACTTAACAAGGAGAAGGATGAGCTTCAGCAAATGGTAGAGACTTGTAAAGAAAGGGAAGAACATTTGTTAAAGGTTCAGAGGCAGGCAGAGATTTTGAAGGACAGCCTAACAAGCAAGGTGAGAATTTTGGTGTTCAGTCACTGTTTTGTATTCTGATGTTTTGTCACTGATGTGCCAAACTCTTGCTCCACATAAATCCCATTTAATTTTTATTTCTCAGCATATCATTTTTGTAGTTGGTAAACAAAGCATGAACATAGGCAAAGGATTTTCTCAGTTTCTTTACTTATATTTAGTAGTAACATGCTCAAACTCTCTCAACCTTGGAGCCCATTAGATTGGTCCATCTTTGGAATGAATTTATCATACGTGTGCATATTTAATACAATAATCAATACTTGAACATTTCTTCCAACTTCTTAAAGGACACTGTGCAGACAGC
>VWZP01000625.1:0-12240 GCA_013396995.1 Dicaeum eximium
CTGCCTGCACCCTGCCTGCACTGCCTGCTCTCTGTCTGCACCCTGCCTGCTCTGCCTGCACCCTGCCTGCACCCTGCCTGCACTGTCTGCACCTTGCCTGCACCCTGCCTGCACCCTGCCTGCACCCCAGCTCACTGCCTCCCCCTTTCTGCTGCTTTTTGGGGGCACTTAGCCCAAACACGGGCTGTGTTCAAAGCTGTGTTGCCAAAGCCGCTGTTGCTGTTGCTGCTGCATCCCTGGGTGATCCCTGAGGGTGGAGATACCGGAGAGTAAACATGGCACTGAGATGAGGGTGGCAGCAAAGGGGGGCTGGACGGGGCAGGTAGGAGAAGAGTGTGCCTGGATCGATGTCAGGGGATCAGGGATGAAATGTCCCACAGGTCACATTATCACTGCCCTCATCTCCTTAGCAGGGGCTTGTCACCTCATGGGTGGCTCTGCTCTCTTCAGCAGCTCTCTTCAGCAAGAAAAGGTTTTTATTTCAGTGTTTTAAATAGCAAGAGAGTGATTAAACCTATATAATAAAAATAATAATATGTAATCTCTAACATTGTAGTTTAACTGTAGCCCTGTAGCTCCATGATGGCCCAGGGTTACCCCAGAGTAGTGAGATGAACAGGTATACCCACATAGCCGGTGTTTTGGGGCTGTAGGAAGGGATTTGTTTCCCATCCCTTTGTTTTTTCTGCTGCAAGGATTGAAAAAAACATAGGGGGAGAGGAGAGGATGGAGCCAAGGCTGCTCTGAATTTATCTGGAGCACATTAAAACCAACAGTGCCATGGGAAGGCTGGAGCAGCTTGGATTTATCCTGAGGACCTGCCACTGTGGAAATACTTTTTGTACCTGAGCTTATTCACTGTTGCCACCTTCAAAATTACAGCCTGGTCATGGGTAAATGTTTTGTTAAGACTCACATGCCAACGAGGGCTTGTTTCCCCTATCATAAATCTTTGGCTGGGTTATTGTGTGCCTGGGATACCACGGCACAGGAAACAGCGCTCCTGCCTCTCCGAGTAAGAGGCAATTAAGATTCCTTTATAGATTCCTTTAAAGTGACTCGAAGGGCTCTTAAAATAGGATAAATGTGGGTATTGGTGCACAGACTGAGCTGGCTCCACACCCTCTGTGGGGTCGTGCCCAATGTCCAGTGGAGTTGATTTTTGCAGTACTGTGCTCTCATGACCCTCTTCATCCCCCCAGCCCATGGCACTGCAGCTCTGGCTCTGGACATGGCTCTGCTCAGGGGTTTTTGGCCTCCCTTGCCCCCTCCCAGCATCCCCGGTCTCCCCTTGGTATCCCTCTTTCCCTGCCAGCATCCCCATCCCATGCAACGCCTCTTGGAGGGGACTCAGATCTGATCCATGCTCCTTTTGGGCTTGCAGTCGTGGCTGTTGCAATCCCACAAGGATTTTGTTCCCAGCTTGGAATAAAAACTCCCCGAGCACCAGGACCTCGCAGCAGCCAGGGCGAGGAAAGTTTGGGATGCCAGGCTGGGGATTTGGGTGTCTCTGATGCTCTGCCAAGCCCAGGCAGTGCCTGCAGTTGGCTGGATCCTTTCCCTGCAGGATGGCCCCCGGCCGCCTCCCAGGTTGCGCTCAGGCTCCAGCACGCGATGGTTGTGCCGGGCAGGGCGCGGCGTGGGGGGTGAGCCCACACCTGCCGGGCTCCTCCGGCGATCCCAGCCCTACCACGTGTGGAACACCCGCGGGATGGGGCTGGGAACTGCTTCTGTGCAGGTCCATCCTGGTTGTTGTCCTCCAGGGAGCGCAGGATCTGCCCTGCTGGTTCCCGGTGTGGCTGGGACTGAAGGGGTCTGTGCTGTGCTGTGCTGTCTGTCTGTCTGTCTGTCTGTCTGTCTCCCTTTGGTTCCCACTGCTGAGAGTGAATCCTTAGGGACTGCCAGTGCATCCCTTCCTCAGGTGCTATCCAACTCTCCTTCAGTTAAAAATAAAGGCATGTTTTTTTGGGATAAACTGTCAGAGATGCTTATTTTTCAGCGAGCATCCTTCTTACCCAGGGAAGCTGGACCAGGCAGTGGGTGGCTCCGTGTCCCGTGGGATGGGACGGTGGGAGCACAGGAGAGGTGTCCTTGCCTCATGTCATGCTTTTCCCAATCCATAGGTTACCATGGAAACATAAAAGTACCAATCCTGCTGGTCCATGATGCTTTGCCAGGATGGCCTGGGATCACCATCCATCCATGCTGGGATGATGTGGGGGAATTTATAACCACTCCCCACCTCCGTGCTTGTTCCATGCCTTTAAATTCCTTTTTCCCCTTTTTTTTTGGCTGGGAGCAGCTTGGCAGGTGCTTGTTTCCACTTTGTGGATTGACATGACTTCAATCTGGAAATGCTGGAGCCACCGAGGCCATGGGGGGAGATGGGAATGGGTGGATGGAGATACAGGGATGAACCTCTCTGAGTTTCCCCCCTGGCAGGAGGGTCGCTCTGTTTGGGTGTTGCTGGCATCTCCCAGGGGTCGTAGTGAAACCGGGAGGTAAAACACTGCTGCAGGTCGGAGGCAGACAAGGAAACTCCATGAGGCTTGGACATGAGCTGCCTCTGCAGCATCCTGGGATGGGGCTTTCCCAGAACACGGGGTGGGGAAGGGAGTGGGAGATGAGGAATGGGCAATGGGGCTTTTGGATCCTTTGTGCAGTGATAATTGCAGCCTGCGGTGCTGTGGGGGTGCTGTGCGTGGTCCAACATCAAAGAAGGGCTTTTCCAGTCGCTTCTTCCAGGTGTGGGGAGCTGAATCCAGCTGGGACTTTCCCCCCAGCTTCAGGGTTTGGCAGGGCAGGCGATGCCCTGGAAGAACCCTGGGGGAGCGAGGGTTGATCCCAGTGAGTGCTGAGTCTCTCCCTACGGGACAGGGATGCTGCAGTGCAGGATCCAGGGGGAATGTTGTGGTGAGGGGTCTGTGTTGGGGGATCTGAGGGATGCTGTGATAGGACAGGGATGTTGTGGGGGCACTGAAGATGCTTGTGGTGGCTTTGAGGATGCTGTGGGAGCTCTGAGGATTCTGTGATGGGACAGGGATACTCAGAGAGGCTCAAAGGATGCTGTGGGGGCTCAGAGGATACTGTGATGGAACGGGGATGCCAGTGGGAGGGGACTCTGAGGACATTGTGGGGGACCAGGGATGCTGCAGGAACAGGGCTACTGCAGGACTGGGGATGCTGTGGGAGGGCTCTGAGGATGCTGTGAGACCAAATTGCCATGGGGTGCTCTGAGGATACTGTGATGGGACAGGGATACTCAGGGGGCCACTGGGGATGCTGTGATGGGATAGGGATGTTGCAGGGGGCTCTGGGGGTGCTGTGATGGGACAGGGATGCTGCAGGCTCTGAGGATGCTGCAAGACTGGGGATGCTGTGGGGACCAGCAGAGCCCTTCGGTATCGCTCCCTCCAGCAACCCTACAAGGAGGACACAGGACCTGGCTCGGGGTGTTCAGACCTTCCTGCTTTCAGCAGCTGCTCTGGTTTGGGCTGTGGTTCTGGGAGGGCTGTGGGGAGCTTGAACTCATCCCAGAGGCACTGAGGGCGTGGGGGCAGCTGGGTGTGCTCTGTTTTGCTCTGCATTCCCCGAACGCTTCATTAAACAACTTTCCTTCTTCTCAGGGATTATTAGCCATGTTTGCCTAAGATAAGTTCTGCATCAGGCCCAGCTTGTGCATACAAGCCTGGGAAAAGATCATAGAGCTGTCAAAAAAGATTATTTTAAAAAAGATGGTATGTAAGGGCAAACATTGCGGGCAGAGCAGATTTTCGCAGCGTTTTCACTGGTGGAAGGGGCGAAGTGCTCTTGGTTGGGTGTTTTGGCACCCCAGGATGAAGCTGGGGGGTGAATTTGGTGCTAAAATCAGGCCCTGATGACCAGCAGTTTCCCAGCTCTGGGCAAACAGGGGTGCTCAGGCCCCCCAGGAGCATCCCCAGCCTCCAGCTTAGGCAGTGGATTTCCCCTTGGGGCTTTTGTGGCCAGTTTTGCTAAGAACAAAACCCCTCAGGAAGTACAAGCTGCTTTTTACCTTCCCCTAATTTTACTTTTTCCAAGCAATTGTAGCATATAAAGGGGTGAGAAACCCCCTGTATTGCTCCCACCCTTGAAGATCTAGTTGTGGGTTTCATCTTCCCAAGCAGGAGGGGCTTGTTGAGCTGTAAATACAGATGCAGGATCAGAGCCAGGGTGTAAGTTGGGATGGGAGTTGCTTCCCCTTTCTGGACCCCCCAGCTAATGGTGGGGCACAATTATCCATGTTTTACGAAGGAGAAGTGGTTCAGAGGGAGGTGCTTTCCTAGGGGACCACCTTACCTGTCCCCATCCCTGTCCCCATCCCTCTGCTGTCACATGGACACCATTTTCCTTTTCTAGTGTCCTGTCCCATTACTTTTAGTGTGGTTTAATTGTCCTTAATTGCCCTTCCTGCCCTTTTAACTTCAGAAGCCTGTGACAGGGAAGGGAAGAGCCTGGCCTTTTTGAGACCGTCTTTGGTCCCATTTCTCCTCATTCTTGATATATTTTTGCCCCTAAACGTGGTGGTTTTGGCTGGCTGAGGCCGTGGCCCTGCCACGTACTGGGTGTTTGGCAGGTGTCAGGTTTGCTTCCTTGGGCGGGAGGGGGTGAAGTGGGTGCCTTCCCTGGCCAGGTGACTAAGCCCTGGAGGCTCTGATGGGCAGGCTCAGATTGAGACACTGTTTGAATTGCCCAGCCCCAGCGGGCACCTCTCCCCTTGGCTGGCATTTAGCACGCCGAGACGTGGCTGGTCGGAGCCCAGAGCAGCTCAGTCACCAGGTGGCAAAGCCAAGCCCATCTCTGAGCCTGGCTTAGAGCAGGATTCACCCTGGAGCAAAGCCTCCCCTGTACCTCAAAGCTTCTCTCACCTGGTAAGTTCATTTTCCGTCCTTGCCGTGTCCTGGTGGGATGGGAGGAGCCGATCCCAGGATGGCTCCAACCACGGTTCTTTGCTCCTTATTCCAGGAGCGAGAGGTTTCAGAGGAGCACAAAAGTGTCCCTGCTTCCCTGGGCAGTGTTTGTGTGGGCACTAAGCTCACACCTCCTTTCCTCAGGCCGGGATGGGTGAATCCAAGGCGTTGGAGGTTCCCCAAGTACGTGATGCTCTTTGGTTTGATCCTGCTCAGCTGCTCCTGTCCTTTCTGACTGGCTTTGTGGTGGCACATTGGGCTTCAAACCTGCTGGTGCCAGGTGGATGCCTAAGCTGAGTTTAAAGTCTCCCACATGGCATTTTGTGGTTGAAACCCCACTGGGGGGTTGTTTTTCCTAATTAATTTTTATTTCCTTTGGCCTCTAACCTGTAGGGCTGAACCTCCTTGGGAATTGCCGCTTGGCTGACTTTGATAAGCTCTCTAAACCAACCTTTTGGTAGCAAAGAAATGTGAATTTAAACAAATAAATCCTTTGAGGAACCCTTGCACCTGCTTGTCTGCAGATGCAGATGGGCAAGCAGGGGGTGATGCCTCTTGGATGGGGTTTTAGGGTCAGCTCTGATGGGTTTTCCCTGTTTTCCTGCTGCAGATGACCAGCCACAATGAGAGCTCTGGCCCCCGCCTGATCCCTTTCCTGCTGATAAAAATGATCAACAAGTCTCGTGAGTCCCACAGGGATCCCATCTGCCTCTGACAAAGCAGGGATGGGGAGCCTGGGGAATTTGCATTTGGAAATCTGGGGGTTGGATGCTGCTTCGCTGTGGGTCCAGTTGAGTGATGGAGTATTGGGGTATCACAGGAGAAGGTTGTGGCAGGGAGGGTGGGTTTGGGCACCTTGATCTCTGCGTTTGGGCACCTGGAACACCTTGGATTTTGCACAGAAATAGGGTGGAAGGAGGGATATTTGCCTAGGGTTTGATGAAAAGTAGGAAGGAGGAAACAGAAATGTCACAGTGGTTTTTAAACCTGGGACAAAACCACCTGACTCAGCTTAGAGCCGCTCCTCTCTGGGTTGTGCTGCCAGCCAAGCCTGTTCCCTGGGGAGAAGGCTCTGCCATCCTGGGTCTAGCGAGGGATACTGTAGGACCCCACAAGCAATCACCTAAACCCCACAGCTGACATGGGTTTATCTCTCCCCCTCCCCTCTGGGCATGCAGGAGGGAAGATACTCGGGGTGCTGGCGCTGTTTCTGGTGATGGTTTGGTACTCGATCTACCGGGAAGACACCTACATACAGCTGTGAGTGCTTCTTACTCAGGTTTAAAGGACCTCCTGCCCTTTCCTTCACTCCTGGGAGGCAGCTGCTGCCTGCCTATCCCACACAGGGATGCCAGAGCATGGCAGATTCCTTGGATCCGAGGGGACTGGGGAGGTGGCAGCATCCTTGGCTGCTGCTGGACAAGGGGGGACACAAACGAGGTTCCCCCTCGGTTTGTGGTGGTGGTTGGGCTCTGCAGGGTTTTTGCAAATGTTGGTGCTTTTCTGAGTCGGGGAGGATGGGAAAGCCCTGCTCTCTTCCCAGTGCCAGCGATGCTGATAGAGATGGGGAAAGTGGAGTGTGAGGTTCTGAGCAGAGCAAGAGAGACCTCTTCTGATGCAAGGCTGCAAGCCCAGCAGATAAATACCCAGGCAGTGCTGGCCTTAAATCCGGCTGGAAATCTCTCTCTCACAGCTTGAATTCCACAGTGGGGATGCCTGGGGGTGACAGAGCCCCTTTCGCCAGGAGGGAGCTGCAGAGGAACAGGCATCATTTGACTTAATTAACCTCTTCCTTTACAGCTTTTATTTCCCTGTGCAAGAAAACAACAAGACAACGTGTCCCCTTGGGGAAGTGGAAAAGAAAGCGGCGCAGCTCATCGGGAAGTGAGTTTTGGGGCTGGGAGCAGGGAGTGGGGGGATGCAGAGCCAGGACCCCCCTCCCTGTGCCGTCCCTGATCCCAGTCTCACTGACCCTTTGCTCCTTGGCAGCTACACAAGGGACCACCCACTGTTCTTGCAGCTGAAGGACTATTTTTGGGTGAAGACGCCATCGTTCTATGAGCTGCCCTACGGCACCAAGGGAAGTGGTAAGCCTGACAATGCTCTGTGGGGTCTGTCTGTCCATCCTGCTGCTGCTCCTGGGGTTTCAACTTCTCTTTTCCTAAAGACATCTGCAGGTTGATTTTGCTGGGGACTATTCCCAAGCTATTTTCTTGGTTTTTAGGCTCTGCAGTGCATATTTCCTCACCCTGGGTGCACATGGTACCTCTAAAAGAGTTTAGGGTGGGCCAGGTTTTACTGAGCCCCAGAGACAGATTATCTTCCTGAAACCAGGATTAACAGTAGGAGCAAATTCAGCAGGGATGGGGCAGCACTCAGAGCGTTGTGCCAGGCAGAAGGTGCCTTTCTCACCTTCCTCACCCTGTCCTTGCCCTTGCTTTGCAGAAGACGTCCTCCTGCGCCTGCTGTCCATCACCCACTGCTCCCTGCCTGAGAGCATCCAGAGGTAACACTGGGGTGGGTTTAGGGCATTTTCTTTCTTTTTCTTCATCATTGCTGTCTTGGGGGTGGTTGAAATTTGTCTGTTGTGGGCCCAGGATTTGGCAAAATGAACCTCTGCAACCCAGGGGTGGTGGATGGAGCATGGGAAGGTTTGGAGACTGGACAGCACCAGGTTTAACCCTCGCTGGGGGTTAAAATCACCCCGGTTTTGGAACAGGGTTGAGACGGGGTTTTCTCTCACAGCCTGAAGTGCCGGAGGTGTGCCGTGGTGGGCAACGGCCACCGGCTCCGCAACAGCTCCATGGGAGACACCATCAACACCTACGATGTCGTGATCAGGTACAGCCCTGGGCCCGGCCCACTGCTCCCTCCCCAGTGCCACCCCAGCTGGGGCTGACACCTGTGATGTCCCCAAGGCTGAACAACGCCCCGGTCCATGGCTATGAGCAGGACGTGGGCTCCAAGACCACCATGCGCCTCTTCTACCCGGAGTCTGCCCACTTCGACCCCCGGACCGAGAACAACCCCGACACGCTGCTGGTGCTCGTGCCCTTCAAGCCCATGGACGTCCAGTGGATGGAGGCCATCCTTAACGACAAGAAGAGGGTGAGTGTGGTGGGGAACCGGGTCCAACCCCTCCCTAGCTGCTCCAGACCCCAACTGCCCTGCCACCCCATACTTGGGGACATCTGGCCTCTTGCAGGTTCGGAAAGGGTTTTGGAAACAGCCCCCATTGATCTGGGACGCCAACCCGGAGCAAGTGCGCATCCTCAATCCCTACTACATGGAAGTGACTGCTGCTAAACTGCTCAACCTTCCCATGAAGCAACCACGGAAGGTCAAACAGGTAAGGGGTGGGGATGGCTAATCACCCTGCACACCCTGAGAGGGGACAGCCTGTCCCCGTGCAGCTCCCTGAAGGTTGTGGCTCTCCGTCCCCCAGAAGCCCACCACAGGGCTGCTGGCCATCACCTTGGCACTGCACTTCTGTGACCTGGTGCACATCGCGGGCTTTGGCTACCCCGATTCGGCCAACAAGAAGCAAACCATCCACTACTATGAACAGATCACACTCAAATCCATGGCCGTAAGTGTTTGCCCCACAGTTTTGTCCCTGTTCCCCCCATTTTCCCCCTGGGAGGGGGGATGGCAGCCCAGGAGAACAGTGCCAGGATGCTGAGTGGCGTGGGAAGCTCCTCCCTCTCACTCCCCTCCCATGATGAAGGTTGAAGTCCACCTTTGGATGGTCATCATCCAACTTCTCTTGGTAGCCGAATGTCTTTGGAGGCACGGAGAGTTGGATCCATCCCCAGTTTATGTGTGAGGAGAGGAGCTCATGGACAGGGGAATTGGGTGGGGAGAGTTCTGTCCCTGCTTTTGGGTGGCTGAAGTCCCTGCTGATGGGGTGGGCAAGGTGAAGGGTGGGAAGGTGTGAGGGGTGGAAGGAAAGCGTGTGGCCCCTCCCTGTCAGACTCTGGCATCACCCCCTGCTCCATCCCGCAGACATCGGAGCACAACGTGTCACACGAGGCCATGGCCATCAAGCGGATGCTGGAGCTGGGACTCGTCAGGAACCTCACCTACTTCTGAGGGCAGCGGGGCTGCGCAGGGACACTATCCCCAGGGCAAGGAGACACCGTCCCTGTCAGTGAGGGGACACCACCCGCGTGGTGAGGGGACACTGCGCTGGCATGGCTGGAGTGACCGAGGGCAGAGCATCGTTGTCATCGCTGCCACCACGCCCTGGGACTCCTGGAGCAGGGCTGGGGCTGGGGACCGCGCTGGACCGCGGGTGCCCGGGTGGGGCAGCTCCTGGGGGTGCAGGGAGCCCGGCGGGGCTGGGGCCCAGCGCCTTTTCTACTGATGCACTGAAGCTACCGAGGACTTGCGGGGGTTTTTGGGGTAGGGATGTCCTCCCTCCCAGCGGGCCTGAGGGGGTGAGTCAGGGCAGGAGCCCTTGCCCTGGACATTTTCTTTCCCTTAATTCCCTCATACACTGACGAGGGCCCTGCTGAGGGGCTGATTTTGGGGGTCCTGGCCCCTCCTCCCCCCAGGGAATGGGAGCCTTTGGAGGCTAATGTTGCCTTCTCCCTGCCCTGGGCCTCCCCCCAAATATTTAATTCCCTCCCTTTTTTTTTAATTTCCTTTTTTACTTGGCGGCCCTGTCCTGTGCCTTAGCGCTGGCGTAGGGACTTGTCCCCACAGCCCCCCTGGGTGGGGGCACCCTGGGGTGCTTGGCTTTGGGGTCTGCCAGGGCCCTTTGGTGGTGCAGATTAATTTAATTAATTTAATTAATTTAAATGCTTATTTATGGTGGAGCCTTCACCCAGGGCCTGCATGCCACTGGTGTCAGGGACAAGGGGCCTTGCGTGGGCTGGTGTGTGCTTGGCTCCAGGGAGGGCATTTGGAATGTCTCCCCACCATGGAGGGGGTGACTGGTGCCTTCTCTCTGCTGGTGTAGGGTCCCCTCTGCCCCCATGGGGCTGCAGGTGTTGGGGGGACCCATGGATGGGGGTGTTGGGGCTCATGCTAGCACCCAATAAAGTCTAGTGAGGCTGGGATGGGCTGGGTGCTTGTGGGGCATGATGTGGGGGTGTGAGGGAGTTTTGGGGCTGTGAGATGCAGGGAGGGTGGCCTGTCCCCATGCCCTTGTGTCCCCGCATCCCCTTACCTGTTGTGACGCCCCATCTCCTGGCTCCCACGCTGGGGTTGTGGGGTCCCAGCTGCCCCGTGCCTCAGTTTCCCTCCACCACCAGCCATTTCTGCCCCTATGGGGCCTGCCCCAGGAGGCCATGGCACACCCAGGCTCCAGGCCAGGTCTGTGCCAGGGCAGAGTGCCAGGGAAGCCGTGTCCCTGCGGGGTGGCCATCAGCCCAGGCGTGCCACGAGAAACACCTCTTGTATTGACCGCGGTGCCGCGATACAGTGGGAGAGGCCCTTCCCGGGGAGTCCCTGTCCCACCGATGTGCCCCACCTCCTGTCCCACACGGCGGGACCCCCCCGACCCCCCTAAACGGACTCTATAAGTATGGACACCGAACACCACGAAGGAAGGGGAGGAGGTGGGGGGGAGAGGGCAGCGGGAAGCGGAGGCGAGCGGCTTTAACGGGGGGCGCGGGGGTGCGCGGTGGGGCCAGGGCCGTCCCCAGCCCCGCGGAGGGCACGGCTCCCCGGGGCTCGGCGCATCCTCGGCGGGGTTGTGCTTAGCATGTACCAGGGCTGGGGGGGATGCTCGGCCGCTCCCCNCCACGGCGCCCACGCGGAGGGTCCCGAGCGTCCCGGAGGGGCTCAAACGTGCGTCTGCATCCGCCTCTGCAGGGGCCGGCTGGGGTCTGAGTTTTGGGAAGACGACTGGGAATGGTGGGAGGAGGATGCGGAGGCCTTGCTGGCCTTGTCGAACTGCACGTAGCCGTCCTGCTTGCCGCTGCTGCTGATGCTGCTGTCGCACTGGGTGTCGAGGAAGGAGCTGCTGTCGCTCATGGAGCCGCGCTGGAACTCGCGCTCGCACAGCTCGATGGAGCTGCTGCCCATGCCCAGCACGAAGCGCTGGCTGTAGTCGTAGAGGCGGCTCTGCCCGCTCAGGGTGCTGTAGATGTTGGTGAAGGACATGCCCGTGGGCACTCGCTGCTTGCCGGCCGGGCGCAGGTCGGCCGGGCAGCCCGACAGCGAGATGGTGGGGGTGGAGTGGTGCTCCTTGAAGGTGTTCACGCTGTAGTAGCCGTTGGTGGGGTCCTGGGGAGTGGGAGAAGCAGGGTAGGTTGGTGGTGGCCTCCCTGGGTACCGTGGCATTTGGGGTGCCCACCCTGCCCATCCAGCTGGGACATGAGAGACTTACCAGAATCATGGAATATGGTGAGCTGGAAGAGACCCACAAGGACCATCCAGCCCAGCTCCTGGCCCTGCACAGACAGCCCAACAATCCCACCCTGTCTCTGAGAGCATTGTCCAAAGGCTCCTGGAGCTCTGGCAGCCTCGGGGCCGTGCCCATTCCCTGCGGAGCCTGGGCAGTGCCAGCACCCTCTGGGGGAAGAACCTTTCCCTGATACCCAATCTGACCCTCTCCTGGTACAGCTCCAGCCATTTCCCCAGGTGCTGTTGCTAGTCACAGAGCAGAGATTAGAGCTGTCCCTCAGGAAGAAGCTGCAGACCCTGATGAGTCTCCCCTTGGTCTCCTCCAGTCTGAACAAGCTAAATCACCTCAGCTGCCTCTCGTATGAACCCTCCAGACCCTTCCCCATTTTCACAGCCTCCCCCTTTGGAGGACACCTCAACCACCAAACTGTCCAGCAATGTCCCAATGTCCCCTTGTGCCACCAGTGTATTCTGATCTGTTCAGCCCCTTCCAGGCTGGGACACAAGTGCCCCTTGCATGCCACTGTCCTGGCGTCACACCTTCATGTTACGCCTAAAAGCTGCTGGGGCTACAAAACAGTGCCAGCATGCCAGAGCCTCTCTCCCTGCACAATGACAGCCCTCTGGGACAGGCCACCACTGGGGACATGGCCCAAGGACAGACAGCCTGGCAGCAGCAGTGCTGGGGGAGGTATGAGCTGGTTCTGCCTGGTGGTGGGCACGGGGAGGGTTCCCAGCCCCTCTGGCAGGAGTGACCCGAGGGGCTCTGACCCCATCTCTTCACTGGGGACAGAGGCAAGACCCAGGATCCAACTCACCTTCAGGTTTTGAAACTCCTTCTCCTCCTCCTTGAGCACCTCGAGCTGCTTCAGCACCGAATCCTGCTGGAACTCCCCCCGGTCCATCTAGGAAAGGATGCAGGCAGGGGTCAGCATCCCAGGCACCGCCTGACCCCGGG
>VWZP01000625.1:12488-33779 GCA_013396995.1 Dicaeum eximium
GAGAGGGCAGCGGGAAGCGGAGGCGAGCGGCTTTAACGGGGGGCGCGGGGGTGCGCGGTGGGGCCAGGGCCGTCCCCAGCCCCGCGGAGGGCACGGCTCCCCGGGGCTCGGCGCATCCTCGGCGGGGTTGTGCTTAGCATGTACCAGGGCTGGGGGGGATGCTCGGCCGCTCCCCTGCCCCGCAGCCCCGCTCCGGGGGGCTGGATCCGGCCTCTTCCCACCGCCGCTGCCGGCGGGCGCGACTGTCCGAGCGCGGAGCCACGGCGCCCACGCGGAGGGTCCCGAGCGTCCCGGAGGGGCTCAAACGTGCGTCTGCATCCGCCTCTGCAGGGGCCGGCTGGGGTCTGAGTTTTGGGAAGACGACTGGGAATGGTGGGAGGAGGATGCGGAGGCCTTGCTGGCCTTGTCGAACTGCACGTAGCCGTCCTGCTTGCCGCTGCTGCTGATGCTGCTGTCGCACTGGGTGTCGAGGAAGGAGCTGCTGTCGCTCATGGAGCCGCGCTGGAACTCGCGCTCGCACAGCTCGATGGAGCTGCTGCCCATGCCCAGCACGAAGCGCTGGCTGTAGTCGTAGAGGCGGCTCTGCCCGCTCAGGGTGCTGTAGATGTTGGTGAAGGACATGCCCGTGGGCACTCGCTGCTTGCCGGCCGGGCGCAGGTCGGCCGGGCAGCCCGACAGCGAGATGGGGGGGGAGGAGTGGTGCTCCTTGAAGGTGTTCACGCTGTAGTAGCCGTTGGTGGGGTCCTGGGGAGTGGGAGAAGCAGGGTAGGTTGGTGGTGGCCTCCCTGGGTACCGTGGCATTTGGGGTGCCCACCCTGCCCATCCAGCTGGGACATGAGAGACTTACCAGAATCATGGAATATGGTGAGCTGGAAGAGACCCACAAGGACCATCCAGCCCAGCTCCTGGCCCTGCACAGACACCCCAACAATCCCACCCTGTCTCTGAGAGCATTGTCCAAAGGCTCCTGGAGCTCTGGCAGCCTCGGGGCCGTGCCCATTCCCTGCGGAGCCTGGGCAGTGCCAGCACCCTCTGGGGGAAGAACCTTTCCCTGATACCCAATCTGACCCTCTCCTGGTACAGCTCCAGCCATTTCCCCAGGTGCTGTTGCTAGTCACAGAGCAGAGATTAGAGCTGTCCCTCAGGAAGAAGCTGCAGACCCTGATGAGTCTCCCCTTGGTCTCCTCCAGTCTGAACAAGCTAAATCACCTCAGCTGCCTCTCGTATGAACCCTCCAGACCCTTCCCCATTTTCACAGCCTCCCCCTTTGGAGGACACCTCAACCACCAAACTGTCCAGCAATGTCCCAATGTCCCCTTGTGCCACCAGTGTATTCTGATCTGTTCAGCCCCTTCCAGGCTGGGACACAAGTGCCCCTTGCATGCCACTGTCCTGGCGTCACACCTTCATGTTACGCCTAAAAGCTGCTGGGGCTACAAAACAGTGCCAGCATGCCAGAGCCTCTCTCCCTGCACAATGACAGCCCTCTGGGACAGGCCACCACTGGGGACATGGCCCAAGGACAGACAGCCTGGCAGCAGCAGTGCTGGGGGAGGTATGAGCTGGTTCTGCCTGGTGGTGGGCACGGGGAGGGTTCCCAGCCCCTCTGGCAGGAGTGACCCGAGGGGCTCTGACCCCATCTCTTCACTGGGGACAGAGGCAAGACCCAGGATCCAACTCACCTTCAGGTTTTGAAACTCCTTCTCCTCCTCCTTGAGCACCTCGAGCTGCTTCAGCACCGAATCCTGCTGGAACTCCCCCCGGTCCATCTAGGAAAGGATGCAGGCAGGGGTCAGCATCCCAGGCACCGCCTGACCCCGGGCTCCCCATCACCCCCAGACCATGTGGGGCGAGCCCCACATCCACCACAGCCCCAAGGCACTGGGGAGTTGGCACCAGCCGGATTCAAGGACTTCCCAGGGGTGCCCCAGTGCTGTCCGAGGGCAGACGCCCAAAAGCCACGCAATTCCCTGGTTACAGGTTGTTTTTCTCTGTTTAGGACAGAAAAAGGCGGGCTGGTGCAGCAGACGAATTATTTACCGTGGTGAGGGTAGAGGCTGCACCCGCCTGCCCAAAGCAACACCCCCAAAATCGTCTTTTTTTTTGTCTCCTTTCTTTTCATCCTTTCCTCCTCAGCTGAACTTGGCGGCCCCATTAGTTTTCCTTTGAAGGCTGGCTGTGATCGGGTGGAGGCGGAGAGGAGGGGCAAGGTGCACATTAATTACTCCACTGCTTTAATTACCCTTCCTTCAGAACGCGGGGCTGTGCAGGAAGCAGGATAATTATCAACCAATTTCTCAGTTGCCTTTTTTTAGCTTCTCCCGTATTCACCGGACGCCTCCAGTCCGGCTTCTCTGGGATCACAGCCCCACATCAGCCCCAAAATCCCCTTTTATTGCCCAAATTCTCTCCTCTTTAAGATGGTTAGCGGCTGTGGAAATTCACCCCGCGGCACTTGCTTTTCGTCTCCCGAAAGCCTTTGATGTGACTGTTAAAGGCAATAAATTAAAGTACCTGAGTTTTCCTAGAGAAAAGAAAGCCCGTATCAGCCATTGATTTACCAGGATAAATACAAATGTCGCCGAGGATTAAACGAGTGCAGCTAAAATGGGACGTGGAGGGTTTTTTTTGCTCTGCCAGCCCCGGCGACCCCCTCGATCCTTTAAAGCGTCTCTGCAAAGGCAGACTGGGGCTGTTAACCCTATCGAAAGGGTTTAACAGGTCCCAGCTCGGAATGAAAGGGAAAAACACTTCTCCTCCGTAGATTCGGCTTTTTGTTAATGTTGGCACGGATGACCCAGAGCAGGGCAGGGTCGGGCCAGAGCCAGAGATGGAGAGGGGAGAAGGGAGGTGGGAACCAAAGGGACAATCCCACTGTGACCAAACCTCCGTGGAATTAATGTCGGGTTTGATGGGGTGTTTTAAGCCATTTTGTGTCGCCTCTTGAAGTGATGGTGGGAATGATGCAGGTACTGGGATGCTCCTTAAGCTCCGTGGGGCCCCTGCCTGTCCCCGGGGCTGGCAGGACTCTGAATTCGACTGCACCCCGTGGATTTGGAGACCGCAGGGAATCTCCACATGAGGTCCACAAAGCGCCATCACATCACTGAACCTCCAATTTCCCCCATTACAGCTGGTCATTGACGTCAACTTTATTACAGTTTTACAACGTTAATTAGTGGGCGGTGGGATCCTCGTTATGATGATTTCCCCTTTGTCATCACTGAGCAAACACCGGGAAGGGACAGAAGTTAACTCAAGTTCACTCACGGGGATTACAAAGGGGGAGAGGGAAAGAGATGGGAAAAGAGACCGGAGATGTCTTAGTGCCCTGGCATGGGATGTCCCAGCGTCATTCCTGGACGTTTTTCCAGAGCCATGGCTTTCTCCAGGCAGGTGACAGCACCAATATGCTCCGGGCCTCTCCGTGCAGATGGCTGGGGATACACCCCCCTGTTAGAGCCACGTGCCCACCACTCCCTCTGCCAGCGCCGTTCCCATCCTGGGAACCTCATGCCAGCACTTAATCCTGCCTGGCCCATCCCCAGAACAGTAGGGCACCGCAGGTGGGTGCAAAGTCCTGCCCATTCCCAGCCCTTGCCGGTACCTCCTGGATCAGCGTGGCTGAGGGATGGGACAAACTCCATCCCTGCATCCTTGACCGCCACTGCCTCGGTTTCCCCCAGTGCAGAAGGCAGGGATCCCCTAAGGATGCTGAAGCACCCGGTCAGGCTCGCTGTGCTGCTCGCACCGCGCAGGGAGCGCTCCCTGCAGAGCCAAGCGCCTCCCCAGGTCCCTCCCCGCAGGCAAACACCGCAGGGAATGAGCGGGCAGCGCCGGCCTCCCGCTCCGCTCTGGGAATGAGGAGCGCTCCCGTGTTTCACACCGCCAGTGAAGCCGCTGAGATGGAGAATCCGACAGGATATTAAATTCTTGGCTTTCATTAGTGGACACAATATGTTTTTTAAAATGCTGCTTCAGGTCCCCGAGTATCCTCCAGACCTGGCGGGCTCCAAGTGCCTCCCCCGCCTCGCTCCAGGTTTAATTACAATAATTCCGGCTGGCTGGGTAATTGGATGGCACCCGGCAGCACTTGTGCGGGCCAGACGTTACCAGCGTGAGGGATGTTGATGGCGATTTCGAACAGCGACTCCCCCTGCCCCCAGGGAGGCAGCAAGCCATGAATAAAGAGCCCCTCTGGGAATTCCCAGCTCGGCGAAGCTTTATCACCTCAAACACCGGCTCTGGCCTGGGGTGCTGTGGCTGCCCACCACAGGAGAAGCTGCAGCGCCTTGTCCCACCTCTCCCCCAAATTCTGCTTTTGGATGGGCTGGTGCCGCTGGAAGGGGTCGGCTGTGAGGGAGGGATGTCCCCGAGCCTCCCGGCCGAGGTTGGATTTTGTGCAGACGCAGCCCGGCTCCCATTCAGGCTGGCTCTGACAGCTCAGGGCTGCCGGTGCTTCCCAGGGTGGCGGTGGTAGTGGCCACAGGGCACATGGAACATGTCCCAGCCCGCGGGCACGGGGGAAGGCAGAGAAAGGGATGTTGTGTCCACTGGGCTGCACGTAGGAATGAGCCTCGCCCAGAATGCAAATTCTGCTGCTTTGACTTTTCCACAGCGATCTGAGCTGAGCACCTGCCTGGAAAAGGTGTCTGGTGCTGATCACTTGTGAGGGCTGTGAACAAACTAGGAACAGCTCTCGGAGCAGAGGGATGGCTTTAAGGAGACAGGAAAAGATAAACCTATCACTGGATTGATTACTTTGACGGTTCCACCCCAAATATGAACCACAGGTGATGCCTGGCTCTGCCTGGCCACAGTGGATCCCCTCTGATGGACGGGATGAGTGATCCAGAGATGGAGATCTCTGGGATGCCCCTGCCTACCGTCACTTTGGGATCGTCTCTGCTCATGGCAGTGGGGATGGCTCCTTTGGGATTATCAGCCCCATTTCACAGGTTGGGAGGCACGGGGTCCGATCAGCAGGAATAAACCCTGCCGTGGTAAGGGAGGAGGCTGTGCCACACCGGAGCTGACGATGCTCTTCATCTCTCTCCTCTTCACAGCCCGGGCTCAACGGAGCTGCCGTGCCCATGCAATGCGTCCCGCAGGAGGGAGAATGCGGCTGTTGTGGTTTATTTTCCCCAGGATCAAACCCTTTACCAGGCTCTTTTGCCTCCACTGGAGCTGGCAGCCTTTTCCCTGCCCGAAGGCACTGCCTGGCAGAACAGCTCTCGGAGCAGGGGGTGGGAACGCCGCCGAGGCAATGTGAACATATGCAAATCAGCCAGCGTGACGCGTATCCTAAGGTGTTAATGAATTTATAGATGCATGAATAATTACTTGTGAAAAGCACGGTGAGCTGCCGAGGTCACAGATGGCTGAAGAATGACAAAACAGCGTTTGGGGGACGGAGAGTCACGCTGGCACCCTGCGGCCGGGAGGGCTCCGGCAGAGTGGGACACGGTGGGAAAGCGAGGAGCAAAGGCACTTCCACGGTGCTCAGGATCCTGAAATTCAGCAGGAGCAGGTCAGGCTGTGCTGGAGCCAGGGGCTCGGCGGGGTGGGGTTAGGATGGAGAGCAGCGAGGAGCTGTTTGCCAGCACGGCTGCTCCTCGTTAACATCACATTAGTGATCCCGAGTCCCGGCACGGCAATGACAGTCACAGTTGCTATTAAACTGCAAGGTGTGATGAACACTGGTGAGGGTGAGGACAGCATCTCAAGGGAAGGAGATCTCACAGGATGCTCGGAGAAGGCAAACGAGGAACTAGAGGGAATAATGCTGGCGCTGGGAGGAGGGAGAGCTGGAAAATCCCAGGGTGAGGGTAGGGAGGTGCTGGGCACTGCCCTCTTCCTGCTAAAGAGGTCTCATTGCTCCTCATCAGCAAGGGGAAGTTTTAAACTTGATCCTTCATTTCATTGACAAAGTTGGAACACTCTATCAGGAACCTGTTTGGCATCCAAGGTTGGGTTTCTGATGCCCAGAGGAGGATGCACACGACAGCTGTTGGACACCACAAAGATGTGGATGAAGGGCAGAGGGGGGTCCCTGCAGACTCTGAGGAGAGAAGGAATTGGGGTGTATTTCTTGGGAATGTGCTTGCCGAGGGCAGATGAGGGTGGGGAGGCTCTGATCCAGGCAGGGGAGGGTGCTTTGATGCCTTCTCCCTGCAGGTAGGATGTCCCAAAGCTGTACCAAACCTTACCAGCATCAGGGTCAGAGATCACAGACCATCTCTTCCAGCTCCTGAACGGCGCTGATCCAATGATGACATTTCCAATTGCTATATTTTCAGGAAAATGCCTGGATTTGGCCGGGAAAGGGGAAGATTTGCCTCTTCCAGTCCAGCCAGGCTGTGAGCCTCTGTTGTGTCACATCTGAAAGTGCTCAGCTTTAAGTGTGAACCCTGTTCACACTTAAACAGTTCCACTGTGCCGTGACCAAACCACCTCTCACCAGTCTGGCTGATAAACCCAGGAGCTCCACAACCTTTCCCTGGAAGGCATTTTTCCCCAGCTCTCAAACAAATGTTGTCATTTTTTTCCGCACCATTTCCACCCTGCCAGAATCCTCATTGCAACATGCCCGGCACAGCTCCACATTGCTCTGCTCCCAGCCTCACCAAGGCACAAGCTGATGTGAAATCACCCCCTGGCTCCTGCAAATAACCTAAGAAAGTTCCCAGGATGGCTTCCAAGATCCTGTGCTTGACCTCCCACCACCATCCTCTTCCTTGTTCGCTCACAGTGGTAAATGTTCTCTTCTGCTGAGGCTGTGTGTGTGCTTCTAGCCTGGTGGTTACAGTCTGGAGTGGGATTTGGGATGATCCCAGATGCCCCTCTGGGAGCCAGATCTGGGCTTGGCACTGCTGATCACACAGAGGATGTACAGGGTCCCATTGAGAGAAAGCTTCTCATTTCCCTTCATCCCAGCAGATTGCTCAAAACCCAGTGCCAGCCTCCTCTGTCCTTCCAGCCTTGCAAATCCCACCACAGACCTGCAGATTTCTCAGGGCAAAGCCCTGCTGGGAATGAAGGGTCTTGCACAGGAACCTCGGTGGTGCTGGGATAAGTTGCCAGATCTCACCTCCTCCTGCCTCATTGTTTGGAGGCTCCTTGGCTGTCTAAATACTCTGGCAATCCTGAGTATTTAGAGCAAGCAATTCAGCAAGCAATTCCACCCACCCTACGATGATAAGCCTTGCCTTCCCACCAGGCATTCATGGAACAGCTTTTGCAGGCAGGACATACAAGTGCTGCCCAAAAAATTGAGAGTTAGAGGAGGAAAAAACCACCCAGCAGCCTAGAAAGCAGCCACTGCCTTCTTCAATCCCTTCCCCCTTTGGCATCTGCTCTTTTTATCTTCCTTTTTTTTTTCTTTCTTTTTTTTTTTTTCAGGATTCTTTGCCATTTTTCAGCTTCTATGTGTCACCAGCGAGTGAAAGCCAAGGCAAACCGGGGCTGAGACACAGAGAAAGTGACCCCAGCACACAGAGGGGCTGCTGGTGAGGATGCACCAGCATCAGCTGCGATTCCCGGATCTCAGCCATCCACCTCTTGCCCTGCCCGTGCCTGCCGGTCCCCTCGGGTGAAGGCAGTGGCCTCGGGAAGGTGACACCTCAGTTGTTACAGACCCAGGTGCAGACTGGCTCCACATCCAGCCCTGTGCCCACGCCTCGGGGCTGCCCACAGAAGTCCCCTCGCTGGGTAATGAGCTCGTTATCACCTCGTGCTCACCTTGTGCGTCTCCCTGCCCTCTGCATCTGTCCAGGTGTGAGGTGGCAAATTTGCTTTGCAATTAGCCCGGTGGGCAGATGGGCCACTGCAATAAACCCCTACCAGCTCTCCCTCCTCATTAGCCAAGTTCCACTCGAGGAGTTATTATGGCCGGAGAATGTGGATCTAGAGAACAGGGTTTTTGGAGGAGCATCTTTGCCTTGGGTGGTTATTACGGGGCTGAACGACACGTGTCTGGGCTTGTTACCATCAAACTTTGCCCGGAGCAATCGCTTAGGGAAGGGAAGGAATTCCTTACCATCAGCTGCTTGATGGTCGGGTGCTCCTCCGCCTCCCTGCCCGAGGCCGGCTCCTTGTGCACGATCTCCACACGGATATCGTTCTTGGCAGAAACCACACCCTTGAGATCTGGGAAAAGAGGGAGATGGAGAAGGGGGTTAGTCCGAGGCAATGGTGGAGCTTCTGCAGGGACGTGACTGAAGATTCCTGGCAGCACCAGAGAAAATAAACCCGTCTCAGCAAGCCCATTGGAGAGCTGGAGGAGAAATATTTGCGTTGCCATAAGGTACGGACAGCTCAGACTCCTACAGGAATTCCTTTTGGAGCTCGGTTGGCCTCTGCCACACTCACGGTGCTGTTACCAGCGGCTGGGCTGTAGCAGAACTGCTCCCATAGGGAGAGAAATCGTTGTCCAGCCTGCTGATCTGTAGGAAATACTGCTCCTGAGGGATGGACCAGCTCTGCCCAGGCACTGGGAACCCCTGAGAAAAGCCTCCCCCAGTCTGGGGTGCAGACAACACATGGAAAAGGCCAAGCAATGAGCACAGAGGTGGCCAGGGACGGTTTTATCATCTCCAAGCAGCCGGGAATGACAATGAGAGAAGAGAGAAACATTTCTGGAGAGACTCCCTGCCTTCCCTGAAGGTGTCAGGCGTGCTTTGAACAAGTCATTTTAGCAGAAGTAAACCACAGCCGTGGAGCAGCGGGAGCAGAACAGCGATGCAAAGCCGAGATGAAAGGCAGAGATGGAGAAAAATCTGAGCAGTGAGACTTCAGCAGCTTTGAACTGGGCCCCAGCCACGGACCTGGCTCTCACCTCCCAGGATGGTTGTGCCAGCCCTCCCAGACCCAAAAACTGCCTTGAACCACCGGTTTGTCAGATCTACCTCCAGCTGATGGATCCAGCAGCGCCCTGCCAAGCCAGGATTGCGGGGATCAGTCCAGAAAAGGCTGGCACCCCCGGGAGTTTTATCTCTAAACCAAACTGAATGGTGTAACCCACACCAGCTCGAAGCTCTGTCCTTGAATTCATCTCTCCTGGCATCCCCTGTCCTCCACACCCGCAGCCCCCAGACCTCTCCAAGTCTCAGGGCACAAGGTAAAGCCTTTCATGGGAAGTCACTACAGCTTATTTTTTTTGATGTTGTCCTGCTGGGACCATGTTCCTGGTGCTGGAGCCCGTGTCTTTAATCACTAGGAGACGCTAATCAGTGTCTTGTAGCTCCTCTCCCAGGAGTGCTCCCCCTCAAATAACTCTGGGCCGTTAAGTCACTAAAGATATAACAACAGATGTGCAGTAAATTTTTTTTCTTTTCCAGAGCCTCCAGGCTTGGTGTGTCTGCACCTGGTCCTTTTTTTTTTTGTGCTGCATTTTCCCAAAACATGGTCAGGAATTGCTTCCCCCATTGCTGTTAGCTGTGGTCAGTGGCTGCATCAGGAGATTCCTTCTCCAGAGTTACTGCTGGGTCACTGTGTCCCCTTGACGCAACTGTTCCTGCATCTTGCACCAGGTTGTTGTTATAAACGATGGCACAACGTTCCAGTATTTGTCTTGGGAGAGAAATCTCCAGTCATCCTGGCAGGAAATGAGTCCTTCTCCTGATACCCAGTGCTCTGTCAATCCCATAATTCCTGAGCTGATCTCTGTAATAACTCTGCACGTCACACACCACTAACAGTGATGAAATTCCTCTCTTCACCTTTCAGCCTGGTGTTCCTACCCTCCTGCCACTGGAGGCAGGGGCCACAGCATTCAGTTGGCATCAGCACCTCAAAACTGGGGTAAAAGCCCATCCACCTGGCACATCCAAGTCCTACCCTGCAGGGTTCTGCACCCTGAGTGCCACTGGGGTCTGGTTCAGCTGCTGAAGCTCCCAGTTCCTCCCAGACCCAAGGAGAGACAGTTTTGGTAGCTTCCAGTGGCCTTTGGAGCCAGGTAAAGGGGAACTGAGTGGCCTCACTGCCACCAGCACCCCATGCATGGATCTCAGGCTGGGGAATCCCACATGCATTCTGGATTTGCTGCTGTCCCCAGCTGGGTCTGGCTCTTCCCTTCCCATAAGGTTTTGGGGAAGGAAGGGAGATCATGGCAGGGATCTTCACTGATGTCTTGGGTGATCTCCTACTTAATCTGATCCCAAAGTGAAGCGGCAAAGAAGCCTTGTAGGGAGCACAGGGACCTCTGCCCTGGCCTGGGGATGCTGCTGACCTCCCCCAGGGAACCACACTGCCAGGGGAGCAGCAGAGCGGGGAAAACACCCAGACCCAGCAGCCTCTGGTGTATCAGAGACCCAAAAACCTTTTCTAAATGGGATGGCACTGGAGGCACAGTGGAGAAAAGGGACTTCAAACCCTGCCACCATGTCCCCAGTGCCTTCTTTCCAGAACCTGTCTTCCCAGCCCTGGTGAGGAAAATGCCTCTTCTTCCTGATTAACCAATAGGATAAATAACACAAGGCATTTGGCTGGGATGGCCTTGTCCCCTCTTGGCTTTCCCCTTGAAGAGCAGCCCATCCTTGCATGCCTCCAGCTTGTGAGGGTCTAAATCTTGGCGTTTTCGCCACGTCTGGGATCTGTTGTCATGGCATTCCTGTGAAATCGTGTGTCCTGTAAAGAGCCCTGTACCATCTGCTTCCATCAAATGAAAGGGAAATAATGAACCACATGCTCTCTGTTTCTCTGAAGGATGCAGCATGGGGAAAAAACAGCCCATGGACATGGGAACATGGCTTGGCCCTGCATCCTTCAGGTGCTTGCATTGTCCCTTGCTGCCAAATGACCTCCATGACATCAAACTGGCCTGGTCTTGGGTGCTGTCCATCAGCAATCCTTCCCCAAAAAGCAAGATAAATGACTTCCCCAATTTAATTCATTAATTCTTGCTAATGGAGGCTGTGAGAGTTCAAAAAAAAAGGGATAAAACAGGGAGAGGCATCATTATCACGCTGAAAATTAAACACATTTCTGCAGTGGGGGGTCGTGTGTCCTTACTGAATACAGGAGCAGCCTGGTGTCTTTGATGGCTTTGTAAACCGTCAAGAGGGGAAAAGAAAAGAAC
The DNA here is from genome assembly GCA_013396995.1 of Dicaeum eximium. Lineage (NCBI taxonomy): Eukaryota > Metazoa > Chordata > Aves > Passeriformes > Dicaeidae > Dicaeum > Dicaeum eximium. The sequence goes on from VWZP01000625.1 coordinate 23,566, forward strand.
AACAACTGGGTTTCCTGGCACACACGTGGGGAGTTTGGCATCCCAGAATCCGTACCACGCGTCTCGCGAGCTGCGAGCAGCGCCAAGGATCTCCTCCTCCCCCCAGAGGCTTGGAATGCTCTAGACAATCACACTCTTCTCCCTCCTGCTTTGGTGCCTTTTCATGGAGCCAACAATCCTCCTTTAATTTCCCGGTGTCTTTTTAATGAGGCCAAACAATGCCGCACTGCTTCCCCCTCCTCCTCCTCTACCTGTGGTTCTAATGTCACTTTAACCTGTATTCCCACTGCAACCAGGCTCCAAAATGCACAAGTCCCATGAAAAACCCCTCTGCTGGCTGTCATTCCTGCCAGGAGTATGCACGTCAGGAAAACTGGAATTAAAACAGAAGCAGAACTGTGGAGGGTTTTTAAGCACTGATGTGGCACAGTGAGAATGTTTCTCCCTCTTGTACCTCAGGACTCCTCCAAGGGAGAGATTAAGAGGTCCCCTGCACACATCCTGGGCTGCCTGTGCTGCTAACAGGGATCAGCAGTTACCCTGGCATGTTTTCCACAAGCCCTTCCCTTTTCCCACAGGGCTGCCGTTTGCAGCAAACACTTGGTAGACCAACAGGAGATGCAGCTTGTGTGGAGAAGTAAATTCAGTAAATTGTGTCAGTAAATTCAGGCTCTGATTTCTCCCTGCTCCACTCGGTCCCCCTCTCCTCAGAGTTGTCCCCCCAGCCCTTCCAAAGCGTGGTGGGAGTGACACTTACTCCTCTGGGAGCGGGCGCAGCAGAAGGCGACGATGGTGGCCATCAGCACCAGGAACGCCACGCCGGCCCCCACGGCCACTCCGATGATCACCGCCATCGGCACCGACTCTGCAAGAGGAAGGAGAGCAAGCATGAAGCGGGCTGAAGGTCACAGAGGGGCTTTCCCCCAGGGACCCACCCTGGCTACTGGCAAGAGGCTCAGGGATGAGCCTGGGGAAGGTTTCAGGGCCTCCTTTCCTGCTCCCCCATCCCTGCGTGGTGATGTCGGCACGGGCTGCCCGTGGGACACTGCAGTTTGTACAACCCTGCTCGTTCTGTGCCTCAGTTTACCCTGGGAGGAGAGGAGGGGGGAGCCAGAGGAGCAGAATAACAAGTGCTCTTGCTAGTGCCCTGTGGGTTAATGAATGAGCTTCTCTAAAGAATGGAGTGCAAAAGAAGACTGTGTGTTAATATTATTTAGAAAGAGAAATGGCATCCGAGCAGGCTGATGGATGACTTAACCCAAGTCATCATTCACAGCCCCTGCCTATTTTATATCCCAGTTTCCTGCCTTCTCCCTTGGCTTATCAAATGTCATCCTTCCAAAATTCCTGAGGGTGCTACAAAGGAGGGATGGCCCATGCTGGGGCTGAGCACTGCAGGGTGGATGTGTGGGTAGGGTCTGTGGGAGGTGGAGCAGGGGATGCATCCTCACATCCTTCTGCCTACAAGAACTCTGTCACCAAGTTCCTGAAGGGGATTTTGGGCTGTGGCTCAGCCAGAAAAGCTGATTTATCTATGCAGGCCCTGGCAGCAGCTTGTAAGGTGTGGGGAGGGCAGAATGGGAAATCACATTTATGGTGAGAGGGTCAGATTTGGAGGCCCAAAGCCTTTTTATCTCCCTGCTCTGTCTCTCCAGTTCCTCCAGGCACAGCTCTGACTTTACAATGTGTATTGGGTTGGATTAAGGAGGGGCAGCGATGGGCAGCACTCACACTGCAGGACACCACGGCTGTGGGTACCACAAATTGCCTTCCTTGGCTGGGATGATAAAGCTGTATCCCAAAGACCCTCTCCCCTATAACTGCAGGTATCTCTAGGTCCCCATTCCTTCTCTTTTTAAACACTCTGTAGGATCTTGTGAACAAAAAGAGGGATAACCTGTCCAGGATGGCCAGATAAGGTGTGTGAGTGTGTCCTCACAACCTTCCTGGACACCTCCTTGGAAGGTGTTTTCTCCTTGGAGCCCTTGCCTTGGAAATGGATGGGATGAATTTATAATTTATGGATAAATGTATACAGAGAGGTGGTTCTCCTCACAGGTCTGTGCAGATGGGGGACATGAATGCTGCTGGACCCTGGGGACAGAGGGGGTGACCCAGCTGAGAAGCAAAGCCCAGGGATTGTCACTTACTGGGTGATACAGGAACAATTTCCCATTGCCCAGGGCTGTGGAGCTGGGGTTGGGCACGAATTTCATCCTGCACCTGAGACCACAGATACCACCTGTGCCTTTCATCCTTCCCCAGGGGCACACACCCCTACTGGCAGGAGTGGGGGCAATTCCACCAGCATCCACTGTGTAGTCAGCAAAGGGTGTCTGCCTTGTTACCCAGTCCCAGGTGGGACAGGCGAGTTCTGAAGCCACTTCATGGTACCCTTAAGCCATGGCTGTGGAGCTCCTGGCTCCTGAGCCCTAATTTGGGAGCTGCAGGGTGCTGATTGAGTTTAGGCTCTGCTCACACTTGATCAAAAAAGAACTGATGTTTCTCACTTTGTGTCTTGCTCATGGATTTCCTGCTTGGGCCTGCTGGTCCCTTGATGTCACACAAGCTGGGCCACTGGTGACATGACTCAAGTGGCACTGAACCAATCCATCACCAAACCTCTGAGAGTGCCCAGGTGGTAAAAAGGCAAATACTCTCAGTTCTCTGCTGCCTTGAGCTGGAGCTCAGGAAACAGGTGCTGCAGCTGGGTTCAGCTGCCCCAAGAACCTCACCCTAAAATCAGCATCCTCCAACCCAGCAGCTGAGCCATGGCATGAAGAAACCAGGATTTTCTGAGGCTGCCTCCTAGGCAGTGCTCCTGCCAGCAGTGGTAGTTCCTCATGGGATTTTTTCAGCCTTCCCAGGGGAATATGGAGCAAGGGGCTGGAGAGACAGGAGCCTGGAGGTTCTGGGAGGGCTGGCTGGCTCTCAGCTTTGGGGAATGCGATCTGCGATCCCCCAGAGCCCAGAGAGAAGCAGGTGGTGATGGGGATGAAGATGATGAAGAACCATGCAGGGAATGGGGTGGGGAAAATGTCCAGGGCTCTCCTGGGCTGGGATAAAGGTAACTGCAAAGGGGCAGTGACAGAATGGTGGGAATGGTAAACTGTCCTGTAGGGATGGGTGAGCTGAGGGAGGCTCCCCCAGGAATCCTGCTCTGGGGCGCAGGATGAGGAACCACAAGGGCAGCACATCCCGCAGATCTGCCCCAAGATCCATCCAAACCTGCTCTGGTGCCAATGGATTCTGGCCAGCACTTTCCCACTATGCTGAACTGAGCTGATGTCTGCCAATGACCCTGGAAACATTTACTTTTCTGTCTTTGCTTTTGTCCCGAAGTAGCATTCTATGGGACTTCCTCAACATTTTAAACATGTAACAGCATCCACCTCCCAGTGCTTGGGGAGCTGGGGCCAAGAAAGTGCTGGTTTCCAGAGGGGGTAAGTGGTACAGGGGGTACTGGACCACTCCAGCTTCCCAGTCCTGCCCCACTCACTGCCCTGCAGCTTCCCTACGCCCCTTCCTGCCCTGCCTGCCCTATGGAAAGCTGCCGGGCCAGGAGGAGGACGCCGGGCCCTCAGGTGTGGTGATGGCTGGGGACAATTCACATTCACCGTCAGCTCATGATTTCCATACCTGCTTGAATACCAGCTCCTGATTTCATTTCCGTACCTGTTTGAAAATAAAGCAAGTGTCCACAGCCTTGCACAGCCCACGCGCCCACCGCAGCCTTCCTGAGCGCTCGGCCCTGCTCCGCTCTGCTCCGGGGCCGGCCCCGTGAAGGGGACCCTGCGGTGTCCCCCTGGTCCGGGCAGGGCTGTCCCCTCTGCCACCCTGCGCTGTCCCCCTAGCCCAGGCAGGGCTGTCCCCTCGCCTGGATCTGAGCTGGGAGCCGGCCCGGCCACCCTCCGCTGGGACCCAGGCTTGCCGCCGAGCGCTCCTGCTGACTGGCAGACGACCTGGAAAAACCACTGGCTCTGTTTGCATTGGAAGAAGCCCAAGGCTAATTTTAAGGGGTTCATTTAGCTCTGATTTAATCTGGACGCCAGCCTTGCCTATAAATCACGGCTTAATGAGAACAATCCACCTGCCTGCCCTGGTATTTAATAAAATAGAGGAGAACTGGAGTTCCTCCAGGAGCTAAGCATTCCTCACACAAGCTGTCTCTCTCCCCTGCTGTGGAGAGCCCCGAGAGTGGAATTTCCCTGGCCATCCCCTGGGAATTGCTGGGTGTGTGAGCCCAGCCCTGTGCACATGCTGGCATTGTGGCTGATGGCTGTGGGATGGAGAGCTGCCGCCAGTCCAAACACCTTCCTCCCGCTCACTCCCATCACCGTGGAGCACTGGGGTCTGCTGGGAGCAGCCACTCCTCTTTCTCCAAGGCTATAGATTTTCTTCCAGCCTGGGGAAGTATCATCACCTTGTACTGTGGGACAGGGAGTAAGGGGTGCAGGATCAGCCTGTGTCCTCCAGCTTTAGCAGGACAGGTAAAATCAGGAATGCCTTACCAAGCAGAGACTTTACAGGGCTTTTCCCTGCTCCTGCCCCTTTACCAAGATCATGTGCCCTAAGGATGCAATCCTACAGCTAGCACAGCTGGAGCCTTGTCACCATCCTTCCTAACATCCTCTTTGGCATCCCAAGAGCTCTCCTGAGCACCTCCTGCCTCTCACAACATCTCCCCACTCTCACAGCCCACCAGGGGCTAATTCCCTCTGCCCACCAGCCCCCAGCAGCTCCCCAGCAGTGCCCACCTTGCTCCTTGAGCCGGATGATCTCGGTGTCGGAGCCGAAGCTGTTCCAGGCGGTGCAGTTGTAGATGGTTTGGAAATCAGCCCGGACAATGTTGCTGATGGTCAGTGTGGAGATGACCCCCTCATCGGTGCTCACCGTCTCCACCGTGTAGCGCCCAGAGGTCCCAGATTCCAGGACGTTCTCCTTCCAGGACCAAGCCTGCCAAGAGAGAGGGGGTGAGCCCGGGGCACCCCGAGGTGTTCAGGCACCCGGCGTGCCCCAGGGTGATACTCACGATTCGGTCTGGTGGTGGAGTGCTGCGGATGAAGCACTTGATCTGCCCCTTCTGGCCATGCAGGGCATGCTGGGTCTGGGTGCTGGAGATAATGGGGGGCCCTGTGGAGACAGGAGAGGCTGCTGGCATCCCACAGGACTGGTGGGGATGGGGGGAGTTAGAGGGAGTTAGATGGATATTGGGGCTGGATATTGGGATATCTCCATTCATCTTTGAAGGGCAGGGATGGAGAAACAGCCCCATCACCTCGTGTGATGGAGAACATTGAGTGGAGGCTTTGGGCTCTGCTGGGTTTTTGCAAAGTCCTCACAAAGCACCAGGGTCCCCCATCTCTGTACCCCCAACTCTGGTGTAAAGGATCCTGCCCCCATCTCCTGGGTGAGAAGGGCTGTTTGCTGCAGAAGCAAAGCAGGACCCCATCCCACCTGGTGTTCCTCTTCTGTGCTCTCCCAGATTCATTAAGCAACCGTTAAAACTGATTGCTCTCCAGGGCATTAAGGAAGATGTGGTGGAGAAGTTTCTGCTGCAAAACCTTGACACCTATAATCTGGGCTCTCCTGTGCCATATGGATCATGAAAAAAAACTAGGAGAAAGGGTAGGAAAGGCTCTTCCTGAGCCAAACTGAGCTGAATTGGCTTGGAATGGGAAATGTCCTTGTCCTGCCTTGGTGAACCTCCTGTGACTGGGAGAAAAGTGGTGGAAGAGGAGAGCATGTGGCTGTCCCTCACTCTTCTTTCAGCCCTGATGGCCCCTGGGGAGCAGCACAAGAGCTGGGATCCTAATTGCTGTTTATTAACCTCCTTAATTAAAGCAGATTTGCATTTCCATGAGTGGCTTGCTGCTGGCAGAAAAGAAAACAGCAACAACTGGGCTGCAGGGTAGGGAGAGAGGGGTGGCAAGGGCTGTCAGAGCTTCCCCAGCTCCAGCTCTGGAACGTTGAGTGTTCACTTGGGGTTGGCATGCCTGGTTTGGAGTATGTCACTGGGTTTATCAGTAATACAGCCTTGTGGATTTTTTCCCATTTTCCCCACCTCCCTGCCCTGCACCTAATGTGTTCCGTCAAAAAAACAGTCTCAGGGATTTGGGGTGAAGTGGGAAGAAAGATTTGCCAGGGTTTTCCTGCCTGATTCTCATCCAAATCACCCGTTTATAAATTTCAAGAATGCACAAAAATGTACCAAAATGCTAAATCCTTCTCTCTCGGGCATTTGTACATACAGCTGCCTTTTAGAACTGTCCCAGTAACCCCTTCCTGCACCAAGCTTGCACACTCCCCACACACTTCCCACTGAGGCACAGCCCTGTCCCTGCTTCCTTACACTGTTCCAAGGGGAGATGGATGGAAAACAAGCTCATTGAAGCAGAATTCACTGACCAGTGACCACGGTTCTGGCAGCTCAGGAAATTACTACTGGAAGGCCATCAACATCAGGAATAGCAGGAGCTGGGCGTGAGGGTCAGGACTTGTTTTGTTGTAATGGGCACAGCAGCACAGTTGTGGAAACTGTTGTGCCCTTTTTGATCAAAGAAGGCAAAAAAAAAAAAGACACTTTGTTGTGTTTTCCTCTCTAAATGCACAAGATGTTGTTCTAGGCATGATCCCAAGGTGTGAGCTCTTGTTTATCCATCACTGAAAGCCCAGCTTTCCAAAGGGGGTCACAGTGGAGGTGACTCCTTGCTTTGCCTGAGGAGCCTGCTGTGGTCATTGACGCTCCTGCCCACCTGATGATTCCAAAGCCAGCAGAAGCAAGAGCAGTGATGGGATCTGCAGGCCAGACCTAAACAGTAATAAAAAGAACCATCTCCCTTCCAATTTGATGGTTGTGTGTTACTTATAAATTCTGGAAGTGCTCCAAGACTGGGTGACGCTAGAGAAAAATGGCTTAATAATCATTAAAAGGATCATTTTCCCCAAGGCGAGTGGATTTTAAATGGCACAAATGCCAATGGCTTTGGCTTTTATTATTGCTTCAGGAGTTCAGAGTCGAAGGCTTATCATCATGATAATAGTGGATGACTAAAGACTATTTGTGAGATGAACATGCTCAGAAATAATAGCATGAAGTTGCAGCCTCTTCGCATTCAGGGCTGGTGTTTGATTCTCCACCAGGCTCTGGCTCCTTATGAAAGCTGCCAATCTCCAGCTTGGCATTCAGTGCTGAGTGTGAGACAGCCCACAGGCAGGGAAAAGGCTCTAAGCAATGTTGCTATGGATATAAATGATGGAGCTATTGGTGGAGGTTATTTTTAGCACCTCAGTGCCAATTTATTTGTGCGGTCCTGGCGGCTCACACAAAAGAGAAGTCTGAGGTGGAAGCCTTCAGGAATCAAAGCATAGGATGGCTTTGGCTTCTCCAGTCTGCTCGAGTCCATCTGAACTTTTCTCCCAAGCACTCAAAATGATTTGGCAGGACAGTTGTGTTTAACTCCTTGCTTCCTGCAGAAGTCCTGGGCTGGCTGGTTCTGCCTGGTATTGCAAAGGAACATCACAGAATGATTTGGGTTGGAAAAGACTTTAAAACCCATCTCATTCCAGATCCCCCACCATGAGCAGAGACATCTCCCACCAGACCAGGTTGTTCCAACCTGGCCTTGGGCACTTCCTGACACCATGATGTGCTCCTGACCAAGCGGGGTGGCAGGTCAGCCCCTGCCCTGCTCCCAGCTCTCAGGCATGCCTGACTTCCTTGTTGGGGTGAATCTCAGGCAAATTACATCCTGAATTAGTCACCTGGAGCTGTCCAGCCCTTCCAACACACTTCTCTCACACAACAAGGTGGTCAGGGGTGGTGGTGCCTGCTCAGGAGCCCCTGCCAAGCCTGGATGGTGCAGTGACATATGGGACTGCTGGTGATCTGCCTGTGAAGGTGACCTTGGGGCGCTTCTGCTGGGGTGGGAGCTGTGACCAGGCTGGGTGCAGTCAAGAGCATCCAGAGGCTTTGGCTGTAAATCCAGCTGCTGCTGATTTATGATGGCAGCAAGTTCCTCCCTTCCCTTGAGCCTCTGCTGCTCTGGCCCTGCCAAATGCTGCTGCTTTGCATAATCCTCCTTCCCACTCACCAGACTCTGAATCCTATCTGCATCCTTGCAGGCTGGTGGCCTTGGCTCTGGCATGGGATTGGGCTGCTCTGCAACCACAGCCCTGTCTGATGAAGCTGGGTGGGAAGGACAGGATGATGCTCTCCCACCTCAACATCATCATGCCATAATCATGGATAATTTGGGAGTGGATGGGCTAAGAGTGGGTCAGGTGATCCCTCAGTTGGGATCTCTGTGCTCGGTGGGATGGATCAACCCCCCAGAAGTCCACATACCCCGATCAGGGGCAGTGCAGCCAGCCTAGAACACAACTTCTCTATGCCTGATTTTTCTGACAAAGGGAGGCTTCTGGTAATACCAAGACAATTGTATTACCCTCTGGATTTAAAATCACTTCAGAATATGAGGCATTCAACTTCCCCCTTGAATTACATCAGAACAGGCTTCCAGCAGAATTCATTAGCTGGATTAGACACACTGTGCTGTGCTCTGGAGCTGGAATGCTGGAACGCTGCGGAACCAAGCCCTGGTTCCTGGGGGATGTGGGATGTGGGGATGCTGCTCAGGGGCTCTGTTCTCCTCACTTGGAGGTCCAGGAGACCATCCTGACCCAGAGGTGTGGGATTCTCCCTAGGTCCAACACCTGTGGCGAATGTTCCAACGTTGTCACCTTCGGGGTGAACCAAGCTCCCGGCAGCACTTCCCATGGGATGGGATGTGCAGGCAGTCAGTTCCTGGGAGATGCTCAAGGCTGAGCAGTGAACCCCATGCATGGATTTCATTTGCTCCCCATCAGTTTCCCCAGGTATAAGCTGGGGGAAAAAAATCAGCGTTGCTGGAGAGCAACTTGTCCAGTCAGTGCTCCGAATGCCCCGAGCTTGTGGGGAGCTCTGCTCTGCTCTCAGGGCATCCCTGTGCCTGGCAGGTGTCAGGGAAGGAGCATGTTCTTTGTGCTCATTTGTTGCTTTGTTTTCCATGAGCTCATTTAATTGTAATTAAAACCCAGCAGCTGCTGGGGAAGGAGACTGAAGGCGCCGAGGAGCTGAGTCCAAGTCGAGGGAGTGGTTGGTTTTCAGTCCCTGCTGTGTTGCCCTTGGCTTCCTTTTCTAGGATTATAGAAAAGTGAAATAGTTTGGGTGGGAAGTGACCTTCAAAGATCATCCAGTCCAACCCCCTTGCCATGACAGGGACATCTTCAGCTAGATCAGGTTGCTCAGAGCCCTGTCCAGCCTGTCCTTGAGTGTTTCCAGGGAACTGGGGCATCCACCATCTCCATTATCTGTGTTTGAAATCAATGCCTGCCTGAGCTGCCTCCTGCTTATGTTCTTCTCTTGTGACAGAGTGGGGAGTGAAACCTGCCAGTTTGTCACGCAGGTGAGAGACAATGCAAAATTCATCCTCTGCTTACACCATTTGCAGCCCGCCTGGCTCTTTCCCTGCCGTATTTATGCTGAAATTTGTTACCAGCTGCTGTGAGGTCCTGGCAGGGCATCATTAAACTCCAGAGCTGTGGGTGTGAGTCCTGACACAGTGCTGGATGAGCTCCAAGCAGCCATGGAGGTATCCTGACAGGAATCCTGGCAGGAATCCTGGCAGGAGTGTTCACAAGTATCCTCACAGGAATCCTCACAGGTATCCTCATGTGGGCTGGAGAGACTGATTAGGCTGCTGGTCTTGGATCCAGACTCAATTCCCAGCTCGCCAGGTGTACAATAGAGACAACAGCACTCTCTGACCTTGCAAGGGTTTTGCAAGATTAATCTATTAAAGATTTAAAGCTGCCAGCTCCCAACTACTCAATAAACCCCTGTTGATAATAAGGAACTGAGCGGAGCTGAGCAAATGTTGATTTTTGTTTTTTTGCTTTAACTTGTGCATTTTCTGGCAAAATAATGCAAAATCCACTTTACCCTGATCCAACTGGGGTGGGTTTTTATCCAAAAGGAAGTATCTGAGGGGATAATTTGGGAACAGGAACTGTCAGAGCAACAGGATCAAGGCAGGAAGGGAATGGGAGTAGTGAAGCAGGAGAGAATGAACAGTGGAAGGGAAGCAGGAGGGAAAGAATGGCAGAAGGGAAGCAGGAAGGAGGGAATGGCAGAAGGGAAGCAGGAGGGAAGGAATGGCAGAAGGGAAGCAGGA